>VNJV01006485.1:0-41084 GCA_008042635.1 Drosophila nikananu
CACTTTCCTGGATCGCCTGATGCAGCTTAGTTCTTGTCGGACACGCAACAACCCAACTCGACAGGACACACGCCACTCTCAGTCGCAGTGTCCTTGCACTTCTCCGATTGCGGCAGTCCGACATCAGGAAAAGGGAAAAGGACAGCTCCAACGCTTTTGATTTCAGTTTGTCATTGGTTTCAGTCCGTATCCAGCTTGCCACCTGCCTCCCCGTCCGACTGTTCATGAAACTGTAATCGGAAGCTGGCGTCGCTGTCACTTCTGGGTTGCAGTGCCTCTCCAGCTATGCATTTTTGACAAACGAACCCCGCACTGGAAGGACAGACTTCCCCTCCTTCCTTCCAGGACCTCCACAGCGCCATGGCGACTCACATATTAATTATTGGCTTACAATATCGAAACAGAACCCGCCGCAAATGCTCTGAGGCAACTGACAAATCGATTTCTGGTCTCTTATCCTGGTTCCCTGGAGGATTATCCTGTTGCTCTCTCCCTTCCTAGAATCCAGTTTCAGCTTCGATTTCCTATTTCGCACTCCGTCCTGCCCCGGACATCCATTGGTGTCAATTATGCTGCGGAACGCTTTGTCCGCCTGCAAATTGTCATTTCATTATGGATTCATCCTGTTGCCATCGCATCGTGCATTCATTGAACTGCTTATCACTGGACGTGCCTCAGAGGAGTGTCGGGTATCCTCCATCCCCTATCGCGGCTTCGTCCTCATATTTTCCAACTCATTTCACCGCGAGTTGTGCGGAATCATCTGAAATTCAAATGTCACTGCTAAAAAGCGTGGCCTTGTCACAGTATCCTGTATCCTGCTGCTGGAGCCAGCCTCCTGGAGTTCTCCATCATCCGTGTCATCGTCAGCCCCCCTTTTCCCCTTTCCGATCGAATGCTAATAAAGTCGTCTGCCGTCGGCGCCAACTTGCATAATTCAATTACATCCGATGCAGACTCATAAAACTAAATCAAAGGAAAACAAAGCGTCACGCTTCATTTACTTTAGTACAACTCCTCGGCGGGTGCTCCCTTATCTAGGCCGCCCACATCATCCCTCATCCCCTGCAGTTCGGAGTGGCGACACATCCAGGCGGCTGGGAGCAATAAAACCTTTCACCAAGGAGTCTGCCTTTTCTTTTCCATTCGAGGTATAGGAGATCCTGGCTTAAGCCCAACTCGTGGGTGATTTTCGGTGGCCATTGCTCGTGTGGTTGGCTCATCTCCCGGAGTCTCCTTCGGCCATGAAAGTTTCCCGTCAACTCTGACACTCCGGAGGCCCTGCTTTGCATGGGAAAATGGTCTGCAATTTTCCGGACTGACTTTTTCGGGGCACTAAAACTTTGATTTTAGCTGGCGGGGCAATAATAATATCCGGATTCGCGTGGAATTGGGCCATAAAGCTGCTCTCGAATTATTTGGTTACCATTCCGAATGTGCATCTTGGCTTTACTTTTTTTTTTCTCCGTTTCACTCAAAGGAGTTTAAATTATAGAACAAAGTTTTTACTTAAGTATTCAACATTTTCACGCGATCTCAACTTTACTACCTAGTAAAAACCAAACAAGCACAACAAATAATTTAACAATTGCTCGCGAACGCAACTTTCTTATCCAAACAAGCACAAAAAATAATCAAAAGATGCTAAAGTGGCCGCACGATTCTCACATTTCACGCTCACTTTCTTTATATTACAATTTCATGGTTCTTTATCAGTTTTACGTTTCAAAATCTAATGTGTTCGTTTCAAGCAATCTCTACGATAAAACCAACTCGTGTACAACCTTCCAGAATCCCATTGGAGGATGTCTTTACAAAGCATATTTGGTTCCTTTTTCCAAATATTTGTTTGTGCTTTGTTCCCTTTTTCGATGAAGGTCTATTGAAATCCAAAAATCAAACTAAAACTTTAGGTGTAAGCCAAGTTCAAAACAGACCGTTAAATATTGGACGAAGAAAGATTCCTATTTAACGAATGATTTAAATTGTATACTTAATAAAATATATTGGCACAAGTTTAATGATAAAAACATTCAGGGACTTTACCACATAGGCACATTAACATAGATAACCATACGATTATCCGTAATCCAACACTATTTTGGGGATTGCCACCTTCCCAAATGGGCTCAGCTGAACTCTGCTGCAGAAACAAGTGTGCCACTCAAGCAACTCTGTGTGCTGTCATTCTTCGCTGTCAATTGCTGAAAATTAACCGAATTCTGCTCCAGCTGAAGAAAGTTCTATATTAAATTTAAATTGTAACTTTGCTGAGGGGGAATTCCTTGAGTTGGTTGTAAATTTTCTCAGATTCGGCAGAATTCTCAGCAAGTTTCAAAACTAGCTTTCGCAACTGAGCCAACGTAGAGAGAAGTATTCCATAATGTCAGACAAGAAGCAGGGCAATGCTGCGATGAGTACCAGTTCGACTGATAAAGGTAAGTTTGCGGTGAGCTCGAGAGCCCACATCTTTACCAGACTGTATTCTCCGCCAGGTGTTCCAGGTAACTCCCTAAGCCACGTGTCTACTTCCAACCTGACGCCACGTATCCTCTCCGAGCAAAACTACACCGCTGACACACCTCCCAAGCGCAGTCTCCGCCAGCTGATCCTCTCCATTCATGCGAGGACTAGCCCCAAGGCGTCCCAGAAGCTCCCAAATGAGGAGTTGTCCCGCCTTATTCGCTATGGTGACCTGCTCCAGCGACGACTGCTTCGGCTCGTTCCCAGTGTGCGCCGATTCATTGACTTGAAACCAATGCTGCCTCTGCAGGAGGCCATCGCACAGGAGCTGGCCCAGCAGTTTGGCTGTCAGACGAGGATCTTCAATCGTCCGAATGAAGGCCGGTACATGGTCATCTACAAACCCGGCATGGAGCCCCATCCTTTCGAGCTACGGGCTCGCCGAATGTGCCAGAAGGACAAAGGCCAAGAGATCTACGTCAGGAGGGAGGATATTGAAGATGTTCGGATGGAACCTATGTTCTTTCGAGATGGCTTGCTCCACTGGCATCAGCCCATGGAGTGGGGGGAGCGCCAGAAGGCGGCGGAGCCTGTCCTGAGTTCCCTTTCCTTGGGTCGCCAAATCCTCGTAACTGTGACTACCAAACGGAATTAAAGACGTAACTGGATCAGAAGAATTTTAATCATAATGATTGTTGTTTTCCTACAAGTGATTTTTGTAATGCCCTTAGTCAAAGATAAGGAAGGTGGGAGAAGACTTGTAATTGAAAAGGGGAATCTTCTAGGAACTCCACAGGAACCATTTACGATCGAATGCTAATAAAGCCGTCTGCCTTCGGCGCCAACTCACATAATTCAATTACATCCGATGCAGACTCATAAAACTAAATCAAAGGAAAACAAAGCGCCACGCTTCATTTACTTTAGTACAACTCCTCGGCGGGGGGAGCTGGGCCTGCCAGGACATCCCCCAATCCCGCCATTCGTTGCGGAGACACATCCAACTGGCTAAGAGCAATAAAAGCGTTTGCCAAAGAAATTCTCCTCTGGCCTTTCCCGGCAAGTATCCTTCGTGTTGCGAGTCCGCTTATCCTCTTTGGCCGCCACCCAACTCCGGGGCTGACAGTTGACGGCAATGGCTGGCGTGGTCTCCGCCAGACTCCGCCAGAACCAGACTCGTCTGCTGGCCATGAAAGTTTCCCGTCACTTCCGACACCCTCGGGGCGCTGCTGCTTTGCATGGGAAGCGGCAAACAATTTCCTTTCGACGGAAAGTTGGCTGCGACTTTGATTCTAGTTTGGGCCCGGCAATAATAATATCGCAGAATGTGATTGTCGTGACTGATTGCGGGGAAGTTGGCAGCGATTTCTTGCAGTGCACTTAACTTTATTGTTCGAGCTGAGTTGCCCTCGTCGTGGCGTCGGATTTGAGCTAGTGCCAGGCATCGTCAGGCATAAAGTGTTGCCGCATTATTATCTTTCGGACTTCATAACTTCTGGCCATAAAGTCCTGATTGGACGCCGGCGGAGTGCCAAGACAAGTTTGCTTGACTCTTCCCGGGAATAACATTAGGAAGCCACAGGCGTCGCAGTGCCGCCTTCTTCATTATTTTCACATTTATCGAGCTAATTAGCAGTTGGGCAGTGTACGTGAGGCCAACGCCTCCGACTCGAGGCATCAAAACGAAAAGTATTCGAATGGGAAAAGCAGCGGCAGAGCGGAATGACAGCGAGTGTTGAAGGAAGTTCGACAGGCGTTCAGGAAATGAAGGGGGAAGCCCCCGGAGCGGCGGAAGATTGCCTCGAAGACGTTTGATTTGACAGCGTAGCAATTCAAGGATTGCAGCTGCACTCGAACGGAGCTCAAACTGGTGGTCAGTGCACAAGACTGACTGCACTCTATTCTTGTAGTTTCCCGCCTTACAATGTCCGGCGAGTGTCTGCCAACTCCCAAAGTGCTTCCTTATACCCTGATCCTGGCGCCGTCTGAGTCTCGGTTTCAGCATCCGACTGGGTTTTTATGACGGCGCAACAATCTGCAGGCTGTCCGGATTACTTTCATGCGGCAATTTGTTGGCCAGTCGGCAAGTTTGGTCAGTCGGAGGAGGAGGGCTGCCCTTATCCCCGCGGAGAGAGAGCTCCTGCTGGCTTATGCCCTTCTCTGGTCACGTGCCCATTTTGTTTACATGCCGCATTAAGGGGATTCCATTCCGTTTAGTTTTCACTCGCCGTGTTTCGTTTCGTTTTATTGCTATTTGATTCCATTTTCCTTTTGCCAAACACACACACACATTCTACTATCCTCTTTCCACTCTCTCCATATATGTATGTATTTCGACTGCCAAGTCCTTGCCACAGATCAACGCATATTTGTTTTTACTCTCGCATTATTATCCTTATCCCACCCACCCTTTTTTCTGGCCGGGATTCCCCGTTGGGGTTGGTGTGAACTTTGGCACTCTGCTGCAGCTTTCGCTCCGGTTTATCCCTCGTCCTCCTGCAACTCCTGCAACAATTTAGTGCCCTTACACTTTGTTCTGCCACAGCCACTGCCACTGCCACTTGTGGTTCCACTTCCACTTCCTCCTTGGCCATTTACTGTGTTGTGGCTTCTTATTGTGTTCTATATCCGCCTTGGTAATGCCATTTGTTGCATCGAGGGCTGGCGACTGGCTTAACCTTTCCTGTTCGAGCGCTTTTTTCACCCGCATTTTCCGGCATTTCCCAGCACTCATTACTCAAGGACTCGGATAGAGAGCTGGAGCTGGAGCTGGGGCCTGTGTTTGACTCGCTGATAAGTGCACGGCTGTGGGATTAGTGGTCTCGGTCTCTTATCAGTCGGCATTGGCGTAGTTCAACCTGGGGATTCCCGGCGAATCGGGACTTTATCGCTGGCAATTTACTTGCTGGCAGCTTAATGGTTCCCATCGTGGCACGTGCTCCACGTGCGAACAGCTCGCCGAGATTATGGAATGGAAAGTGGAAAGTGCAAAATGGAAAATGGGGTTGACTGCTGGCTGACTGGCATCGGGTTAGCCATGAAAATTTCAATTATTTTCAAAGGCCTTGTTATGATTTGTAATTGGTTTTCTTTCGCTTCGCTTTGGCACTTTCCCGAGTGTCCTGTCCCTGCCTTTAATTAAAAGTCCGAGCGTATCGGCCTAAAAGTTGTCACTTTTTTCGTCCTCGCTGGTAATGAGGCATTCTGTCCCATTTAATGGCGAACTAATCAACCTTTTTTAATTGAATTCCTTCAGCCGGACTCCGAGGCTGTCGTGTCCAGGGTCCTGGGAGGAAGGGGGAACAAATCAACGAAAGTTATTTCATTAAAAAATTTTAATTGACATTCGTTCTTCCAGCAAATTAAGCTTTGTGTCGCAAAAATGTTTGCCCCTCGCAGCGGCCATCTGTCAGCCGGACAGGACCCCGGTTCCAGGACCTTCTGTCGCTGTCGCTGCCAAATAAATCAGCCTGACGGAGCTCATATATATTTCTATTTCTTCTGCTTTTTTCACTCGGACTCCGCTCCTCGCTCCTTGCTCTTTATAGATATTTTGATGTAATTACTGCGACAAGTTGCCCAATTTGCTTAGTTCGGAGTTCGTTTTATTTAATTAGTTTGGAGATTGTTTGTCCTGGGTCCTTGGACTTCAGCACCCTCTCCCCCTGCTGATTTTCCGCAGCTGCCAGCAGGAAATTGGCCCCGATTCGTCGGCTTTTGAGTGACAAATTGAATTTGCTGTGACAAAATGGGGCTACTGGACATGGCGACCGTGCATCAAGTGCGGAGGATATATACGAGACTTGGGATATATGGCCACACATTCTCTTGAGCAATTAGATGGGCTGCCTGCCTCACTTTCTTTTTATCACTTTTTCCCCCAAATCGTTGCATTGTTTCCCCCAAAAAACCCACTGGGGGCGAATAACGCCCTTGTTTATCTACTGTTTCCGTGCAACATGCCCCCAATTGCAACCGAAAAGTCCTCTTGAGAATATTTAGGACTCTGCATCAGCTTTTCACTGACAGCAATGACCGAGGGATATGCAAATGGGAACTAGTTCCGGGCTAAAAGTATAATTAAATTCTTAAATCAAAAGGTTATGAATAAAATTAAAAAACTTTATGAGAGGTATAAGTTAGAATTAAATTAAATTAGCTTTCAAATAAAGAGATAGAAGCTTGTCTCAGCTTATTATTTACCCTAAACAATTTATAATAATTTGAAGCATATTTTAAAATAATAATATTATCATTTTAATTTACATTAAACTAACTAATTTACATGCATACAATATACAATTTAAGATATAAATTTAATAACTGGATATGTAAATACAGTAAAATGTATTTTTTAATTTTTAAAGAGTTTTAAGTACTTCTTTAGTCTTAATATTAATAATTACAGTTTAAAAGAGCTTTCTGCTTGCTAATCAAAAAACGTGAAAATTATGTATTTATTCAGAGATATAAGTGGGAACATTATTCAATTAAATATGAGTAAATAAATAAATTGATATATAAAAAAATGAATGAATAATAATATAATGTTTATAATGTAAATATGTATTTATTTTATGAATTTGCAAATAAATAAATAAATGAATATAAATAAATAAAAATATAATATTTATAATGTATAATGAATATTCAATAAATATTTATTTAATTACTGGGGGGGTTCTAAGTAATTCAATATGGTTTTCATAACTTTAATAAAGGTGTCTAAAGTTATGCTACAAAAATGTACATTGGACAACAAAACAAATGTAGGGCCTAAAAAATATCATTGCATACTTTTAGCAACATTTATTTGAGGTTTTTCAAATCCTAAGTGATTTCTAAAGCAACCTAGTGTACAAATTAATGAAAACCCAAATTAGCAAGAAACCCCTTTGATTTTAAATTCCATTAAAAATTACACAATCTACGCACACAAGGCGGAACTGGTTCCGCTCCACTTCCGGGCAACGCCAGGAGCCCAAAAACTCAACACGACATCGAGTGCAATCATAAACAAGCGCTGCGCCAACAACAACCACATTTCTCGCTGGCCATTTGCAAAAAAAATGCGCAACAGTTGCATGTGGCAGGCGGCAAGGGCAGCAACAACACAAAACAAACAATTGTCCTTTCCCCTGCCCTAAAATCCCAAGCCCAAGCCCCCCCAACTAAGTGCCGGCATTTCGGCCCAGAGAGCCGCTCGGCGGAGTTAAATTGCGCATGTGCCCACAGCGGAGTCCGAGGACACTTCGTGCCCAAGGAAGCCAGGCGCTGCAAGGACTCGAGTCCAAAGGACTTCAGTCAGTCGCTCGCCACTCTTCGAAACACACGGTCGTCGAGGACTTCCACCGCCGGAAGTTGTCAACCGTCGTTCGCTCGCTCGCGTGTGAGTGCCGCCGTGTGTGCGTGTGTGTGAAACGCGAAATTCTCCGTCCAACCAAACAGCAACAAAAAGTAAAAACAACAAGAAGTGAAGCCGCAGCTCCTGCAGGACCCGCTAGCCGCAAAACCGAATCATTAATAAAGAAAAGCCCAGCCGTCGACATTATTGTTTCGCGGTCGCCTCGTGTTGACACGGCTTAAATGGGGCATTAAGTGCTCCGCAGTGCTCATATTTCGCATATTCCCACATCTCATCTGAAGTGCAACACTCGCCGCCTGTCGCCTGTCCGATTGGGACGCAAAAAAAGGATTAGTCTCGAAAGCTGATTGCCCTTCCCCACCCAGCCACCATATAAGTAAGCATTTAATGTGTTTTGCTCGGCCTGAGCGATTTCAACACCCGCTTGAGCCCGTCACACGGGATCACACCCATTTCAAACTCTCGACCGGAACTAAATAAATAATTGTGCGGGGTGTGGGTTCTGTGCTTCCCTTTTTCTTCTTTCCTTTTTTTTTGTGCTTTTTATGGTGTCACATTGCGTGACTCGGTGAACTTGCGAGGGCGGACTGACACTAATTGCAATGTGTGAGAATAAGGACCTGCTCCTCGGGGCGCCAAAAAGTAGGCAATAAAAAAGTAATGCAAACTCAGCTAGAGCAAACGAACATCCGTAAAAATAGGAGAATTAACACTACCGAAGTGGCTGTTAAATATCACGCATATGGGGTACTCAACACTTGCAATTTTCGATACAATTTTTAACATTTCTAGGGCTGTTTCTTAGCTTAATTTAAAAATTTGATTTAGATAAAGTTTAATTTAATAAATTTATCAGTTTGAACAAGAACTACTTATTTAACTTGCTTTCAATGTCAAACACTTAACCTTTTTCTTTATAAAATTTACTTTACTTACTAAACAACGCACAAAAAGAGTGTTTGAATGATGGAAAAACTGGCAGTTGAACTAAAGGAGAGTTGACAGTAAATTAAAAGTAAATAGACGGACAAGTTGTCGAACAAAATCGTAGTATCAACTTGTGTATAAACTGTAAAACAATGTATGTATATGAACTAAATAAAAAATAAACGTAAGGACAAGTTTATGGAAAAACTTGCGTACAAACTGATTTAAGAAAAAATGGCAGACAAGCAAGGGGCAAATTAATGGACAAACTAACAAACAAACTAACAGACAAACTAACGGACAAGCTAAGGACAAGCTAACGGACAAACTAATGGACAAACTAAAGTACAAACTAACTGACAAACTAACGGACAAATGAACGAAAAATGTCTTGTAAATTTCAACATACAGAACTTGACAAATTTAAATCAATTTGAAGGGCAATTTGATGGTCAAACTGACTTTTAACCGTCAGCCTACCGAAAATTGACAAACAAATTATAGCATAAATTGTTGGTAAAAATTACGGATCAATGGATCAACTGATACCAATAGATTCATAATTTGAGACATACATTAATGAAAACACTAAAGAACAAACTTGTGTATAAAGGGCATACAAAACTGTCGGAACATGAAGGAAAAAAAATCTAAACAAATTAGTTGAGAAATATAAACATTAAATTGTTTTATAAGCTTACAAATGGATGCACAACTTTAAGACAAAACTTATGGTCGGAGAAACTTGCGCACAAACTGGCCAAGAAACTGACGGACAAGAGAGAGACAAATTAACGGACAAACTGACGGACAATATTTTAAACAAACAAGCGGATTAGATTGATTAAATTGGAGTATGACTTAACGGACAAAGAACAAATTTTAGAAAACAAGCGCAGAATTTGGAATATTTAACTGGAGTATAAGCTAACGTACAAAATCAAGACTAAACAGACGTGAAAATTTTCAAACAAAAGGGCCAAAAACTGGCGGACAAGCAAAGAGGCAAACTGAAATAAAATATTATTAAATTACCAGAATTGCAGATTTAAGCCCAAGTCGAATTGGCTTCTCTGGAAAATATATACTGTACATGCTTAACTCTGCCTCTCCAAAGTGGACTATATACCCCATTTACCCACAAACCTCCCTCCCTTTTACCCTGCACAACCTCTGCTCCCATTCAATATTCCCCGAAAACTCTATTTGCACCGTGGCTAAATGGAGAAGAATAAAGCACAAAATGCAAATCTCTCGTTGCGCTTGGCCAGCTTTGAATGGGGGGGCTGGCCCGACACTTAGCACCCCAAACTTCCAGCTCCCAACTACCACCCCCCTCCTCAACTCCCAACCCCTAACGAAGTACCTACCGCCACCCCCAGCCCCCACCCTTCCAGGCAGCACTCAGTGCACGCCAACGCCTCGACACGACAGGCTAACGTCCACGTTGATTGAATGCCTAAGTGCTCCGGCGGCAACAACAAAGCCGGCTCAAAGTGAAACTAAAAGTTGGCCGTAAGTGTGGGCCGCAGTTTTCCTTTTGGCCCTGCTCTTTTTTATGCCCCAGTCTCAGCCTGATTAGGGGTCTTTGCCTGAAATATGCATAGATTAGGCACGCTTTTAGCGCTCGACTGCGGGACACTCGGCTTGATGTTTCAATTAGGGGCATAAAGCTCTAAAGGAGGACCGGGCCCAGCCCGGCCTGGACACGGTCTCTGACCCAGATAGCCGGCTCAGATGCCGTCCTCAGATTTCCCGCCAGCGCCGGGCGAAATATCATTTTAATAACCGAAATGACAGCCATAAATCAATGATTATTGCCCATTGTCTGGGGTGCGGGAACAGACTGTGGGTCCCAGTCGTTGTCGTTGTCCTTTCGGTGGCCTTCGTCACTCGAGGGGCTTTAAATCGAGGGGCTGTCGTGGAGATACTTTTACGGCACTTGCCGCCGGAGGAGATAAAAGTCGAATCCCCCTCCATTTCCAGTTTCGTGTCGTCGCTTAGCTCGGATCCTGTCACTTGGCACCATAAATTCACGCCACATAATATTGAAAATTCCCATCAGACAACCGCACGGTGTTGAGTTAAACTCGTAAAACGTAATTGAGGTTGTATTTCATGTTAAATGGCTGGCTGGCCACCCGGACCAGGGGCCTAGGTGGATCTGGCGGCGACTGTAAACTGGATATGTGAGCTGGTCATTATGGGGTTATTTACTAGGCACTCGCTCGCATGCAGACGAGCATCCTTAAAAGCTTTCATTTGGTTGTCGGGGGGAGGGAGAACAGACCCAGGGGTCTGGTGGTTATCCTGCTGCTCAACACAGACTCTGTGGCTTTCCAGAGAAAAGCAGAGTTTTCTTCTTCCTTTTTTAGAATGAAACGGAATGTGAAAAAGAGAAGAAAAAAAGAGTTGTTACTGCTTGTAATTATTATTTTAAAGAGGTTTTTTATGAAATGCAATCTTGCTTCAGTTTAATGAGCTTAATTATGAGATACTGCAAGCTTTTGGTCATTTCAAAATTAATTTAATAATAACAAAAGGGGCTTAAACACAGATAAATACGTTTAAATACCTTTTATGTACTTTTAAGGATGCTTAAAATAAAGTATATAAGTAGCATTTTACATTGTTTAACTTGAAACTCCTCTTCATATAATCCTTAGGTATCTTTTTAGTTTAAATCAAAGCGACCTATATTTTCAATAATTCCATTTTTTCCTCATTTATATAAACATATTTACTAGTTTCAATGGTCATTAAAAGCACTTGACACTTCCATTTAAAACGTGAAAACACCTCCCTACAAAAACACACGCCTTTGAAATTTTATGAACAGATGAGGCTTGTAAAAAACGCCACAATATTTCTTTAGTTGGTAATTAGGGAAATTTTCCATCGATTTATTAATTATTTTCCTAGTTTACGGGGCGCACAATAATTGCGAAAGTAATTAGAAAAGCCCCAAACAGTAAGTGGAAACTGTCATCAGGCCAAATCGCAAAAATTGTGAATTTAATGGCTTGGCTGGGGCCAGGACGACGACCCAGTTCAACCACGAACAAGTGTGTCTTTCATTACAGAGTCCAGAGTCCTGGTAATTTCGACCGAAAATATATATTTACTACACATGTTTTTGGGGTCGAAATCGTTTGTTCAGTGGAGCGCAGCGCTGAAATGTAACAAAATGGAACAAATCGAGCCAACTGCCTCGCTCGCTCCTCCGGTGCCGTAATGTAAATTAATTGCCTGCACAAATTAGCCAGGCCCAGGAACATTTTGGACACTGGGGTCCTGGGGGCGGGAACTACGCAATTCCAAATCCCAATTGTTGCCACACAACATCCGCCGAAAACAATTCGGTATTAAATATACAACGGCCAGCATGTAGGCAATGTCAGGTAAACAGAGTAGCCAACTGTCGCTCGTTACTTTTAATCAGTTATCAAAATTTATGGCCTGCAATTTGTCCGGTCAGCGCGAATATTTCGCATTATATGCCCAATTCGTGGTTCCATTTCCCCCCAATGCGGAGTCCATTTTCAAATATTTACGGCAATTAAATGGACTCTGGCTGTGCACTCAGCAAAAGTAAATAAATGTTTAAAATGTGAGAAAAAGGTAAAGTTTAAATGGTAACTATGGAGTTGAATAAAATTATCTTTAAGCTTCAAAAAAGCATATAAAGAGGCTAGAACTTTGTCAGATATTTTGATTAAAAAAGAATATCTTTCTAGACCTTGAAAACCCAACTGTATTACCCATTTTCCTGTGTGTTTCTGGCATTTCAAGTTAATGAGACCTTCGCTGGTGTGTGAGCGGATATTCGATATTTTGTTTGGAGCGGAAAAACAATTCGCATTTGAACGCAACCGAAGGCCGCGGGCCAAACTAAATTTGAGTTTCAGTTTACTGAAAGCGTTGGGCCACTCGAATTACCCAAAATGCGAGATGTGTTTTTGCCCAACGTTTTCTGTTTTCTGCTTTCAGTTTTCTGTTTACTGTTTCTGTTTCCGTTTCTGTTTTTGTTTTTGTTAGCCGAAATAGATTCCATCGGAGTTTTAATAGTCAAGGAGATGGATATCCCTGCTCAGGCAGGGCACATTTGGTTGTTTATCATCGGCTGGAGCAGCTCCCAACTCGGTTGCTACTTGGCAAAGCCCCGCGGCTGTTGGCCCAACAAATGGGAGTGGAAATGGGAGTGGGAGTGGCAGTGGGAGTGGGCTTGGCTCTAGGGAGCACTGACTGGGGAAAGAAGAAGCCATGACGGGGCAGGAACCGGGGCACTGGAAGCGCTAAGCAAACAGAGCCGCGAAAGATGGCGGAAGGAGCAATCGGTGGAAATAAAATATTAACTCAGCCCCGGCTCTGGCTCACGATTCAATTAGAAGCGAAAGCCATTTTATAATTGAAAGGGGGAGTTGGGTGGGGGAGTAGGAGCAGGGAGCAGGAGCAGGGAGCAGCCCCGGGCTGGAAAGCCTTTTCAATCTGTGCCTGGCTTCGGGGAGGCGGAAAATAATACACATCGATAAATATTACAAAAATTGAGCCGCTCCCTGTAAAGATTATTATTCATTACGGATCTGGGGATACTCCCTCTGACATTCCCCCCGCGAAGTAATTGAAAAGTTTGTGTCCTCGGCCTCCTCTGTTCTCGGAAACATCAGTAAATGTAACCAGTAACCAATTTCTCACTTTCTGGAGGAGAAGCAGGAGCAGGAGTTACTTGGGGGCGTGGCCGACTGACAGATGATGCGTGTGACTAAGCGGAAAATGCTCAGAGGAAACTTCTTCAACCCCCTAAAACTCCCCGTTTCCACGCCCTGATTATGATTGAGCTGATGTAGTTAATATGCCATCGACTAAGAGATGATGGCTGCCGTGCAGGATGTGTTCCTGGTTCGTCCCCTCCAGCTGATTCCTGGCTGCTTGTCTGCTGCTCCATTTAAATCAGTTACAGCGATTCCCTCTGAAAGCCACCAGCTAAGCGAGCACACACACATTGCCATTCGTTTATTTGTCTTTTGAATTATTAATGCATCCGCTGAATGACTTCGAATGTCGAAGGATGCGAGGGCCAAGTCAACAGTCGTCCTGCTCTTGCTCCTTCTGGCGATGTTGGAGATAGGACTGAAGTGGAAGATGCCGCTGATCTGGCCCTTAATCAAGTGGGGCTCCTATTTGGGCGCCGATAAGTTTAATTAAAAAGACCGCAGCATTCCTGAGCGACTGAGAAAACTATCTTCCGTTGGTGAAACTTTAAAATTCCAAAAAAGCTGGAAGCCAAAAAAAGATAAATCGGAAAGCGGAGGCAACAAACTTTTCTGATTTCGATTTTTATTGCGGCTGGAAAATGGGAAAAGGGGGAGAACAGCAGAGAATTGGGTAAAAAGAGTAAAATAGAAAACGGAGAAGGAGATTGTCATGGAGACTGGAGCAGTTTCGGCCGCTTCTTGGCAACAATTTCATTTTGGGAGCACTCGACTTTCCCGGTTCCATTGCCATGCCTACGAGACTTCAACCGTTCAATCCATTCTATCCACTCTTGACCCACTCCAATCCCCGCTGCAGTTGGAATTCCTTTCGAGTTACCTGCACACGCAACCAGCCAGGATGCGGGGCAGGGCAGGGCAGGAGCAGCTGAATAAACACGTAGACCAAACAACAATGGTGGGGAGTGGGGCGGGGACGGTGGCTAACCACCTGAACCACCAGAACCACTTGAACCACAAACAGTGCGAGGCCAAAGTTGCCCCTTTTCCAGTTCATAATTTATGCCAAACAAACACATAAATATTACCTCGAATTTATTAGAGCGCCGCTTCCGAACTCGACTCGTGTGTGACGTGAGTGAATCCTGACTGAGGCTTGCAAGGATCTGTCTGAGCTGTTAATCTTCCAGCAACTTTCTAATTACTTTTGCATGGGCGAAACTTTTTATTTAGCTTTTACAAATTGTTTGCGCCACTGAACCACACAACGCACTCTGCACAGGGACTCCTCCTAATCCCCAAATACACCAATGGGTGACGGGGCAAAGTGTCCATCCTTAGTCCTTTTCTCCCTCGTTTTTTACAGCCTGATTTGCACTAAACTAAATCACTTTCTATTCAACAGGATCTGGGCTTTAACGAGGAAGCAGGAGAGAGCAGGAACCACTGACCAAACGTGGACAAAGTGACAAGCGATAGCCACAAAACAACACTCGTGGGAGGAGGGGAGAAACCCGGAGGAAGTTGACAGGAGCTCAGCCAATAAAAGCCAACCAAACCAAAGTCTGGGCCAAATACGGACACACCGATGCATGAGCCCGGAGGAGGCGGAGGCACCAGCACAACTCCAGCAGGGGAAGAGCAGCAGCAACCGCAGCAAAACAAAACTGCAAAAGTTCCAAAAGAGCCTGGGCAGAGGGGAAAAACCGGAAGCCGGGCCTGAAAAGTTCCCAAATTTGGTAGACAGAACGACCTCGCAGCCCCAGCCGGAACAGTTAGCAGTTGGAATTTGATTTTAACGCTTCTCGGAGAGGAGCCTGTGTTGGTAACACAGCAGCTGACGACCGTCGCCAAAAGCAGGTCCAATTCAAATCAGCAGCAGCGGGAAAACTTCACCCGGAAACTCCTCCGACTCTCATCCAGGGACACGCTTCAATGGCCCCACATTGAGACTGGCTGTCACGGAGTCACAGAGCAGGGATCGTGAGGAAGTGGGGCTGTGGAAATGCTCGTCACCCTGGGCGACACATGCTCCGACAATTCATTGACTCCCCGCAGAACCCTCTAAGCAAAACCATGGGTCGTCACCCGCCGATCCTCCCGCTGCTCCTCTGCCTCGCGGTCTGCACTTGGCGGACGCCCTCGGTCAGCGGCTATCTGAACATTTTCATCAGCCACCACGAGGTGATGAAACTGATGGGTAAGTCCAGTCGAAGTCCAGTTCCGGTTACAGCCTAATCCATTAATGAAACTCCGAGGGGGACTAACACGCCTCACTCCGGGAGCAGAACCTCCCCCCAAGGCCTGCTCTATGATTAATAGTTGGAGGCCAAAGTGCGACGGGACAAATTCATTGATCCCCGAACACGAAAACACAAACAATCCTCGGAGTCGCAGGCCATGTCACAGTCATTAATAGTTCCGAAATTATAGTTGACCATTAAAGCAGGGAAAGGAGGAGTGGATGAAGTGGAAGGTACTGGGGGATGGGAGGCAAGTGGAAGCTACTGGGAGTGGGAGTGCTGAAGGAATACTTAGTAAGGCGAAACCAAAACAAATCGCACACAAATCGATTTCCGCTGTGCGCCTACCCCACCTTGCTGACAGCTGCAAGTAGCTTTCCCTCCCCCCGTTTTCCACGTCCTATTTCCGCCACTCCGCCTGCTTTTCCTCCCCTCCTCCCCCATTTCCATTCCTCACCTTCCTCCTTGCCTGCTGATTCCTTGTTTGTTTTCTTGTTTTTCCGTTTGTTGCTCCACGCGAATCCTTGTTATTGATGGCGCCGGCTCCAGATCGAGCCAAGGCCAAGTTCTCCACATCCTTAGCTACTTCTCCGCCTCGTTACCCGCTCCCCCTGATGGGAGTTACATGGATTTCATGGACGTGCCAAGGCGGAATGGCCTCGTGCTTGTCGTTTGGCTCGCGATTTCCTGCTCCTCCAGTTGATTAATGGATCCCGGGAGTGGGAGCGGGGGAAACTCCGAATGGGAGGTGGCGAGGCAGCTGGAAAACTGGCCTAGTTCGCGGTCGCTACTCCGTCAGCAGTCGCTGGTCGCAGCATTTTCCGGCACTTAAGTGTAATTGGAGCATAAATGCTTCCATCTCATTATGCAGGCTCCCCACTACTTCCTCCGCTTCCTTGTTGCCAAATCAGGGCACTTCAATTAGTTGATGGCGTAAAAGTAATCCACATCAAGTGGAGATGGATCGCGGATTGATGGATGAATGGAGAGTGCTCTTCCCAGCTCCTGCTTACTCTTCAAACGCGGTCCATCCTTCTCTCAAATCCATTTAAATGCAACCAATTGCACTGTAGATCAATGGGACAAGCAGGTTCCTTCCTGGCAATTGCATTCCATAAACAAGCCATCACCCTCAATGTCCTCCGAGACTCCTTCATTCCCTCCGAGACTCATGCAAATAGGATTTCATTAGCGACATTTGAAAGGACTTTTCCACGTTGTTTGTCGCTCTGCAATTTCCTTTCCCCGACGGACGGAGATTTCCCTCGCAGCTTCCTTCCTGTCCAGACCTCCACAGTCCCCTCCTCTTTAAAGAGCTCGTTATGTCTTTAACGACCAGTTAACACCCCCGGCTACAGCATTCCTCTCCTGTTGGTTCCGTTGCCACCCCCGGAGTTGTTTCGATTTGAAAATTAACAAGCAGCGTGAAATCAAACAAACTGACCCTCCCCCCTTGATTCCTCCCACCCCGAATGGGAAATGCCTGTGCATGATTTTCCAGGGCTTCCACCTCATTTCCCTGCCCAGCGTCTCCAAGGAACCTGTTCATGTGGAAGGCCGCTACGATTGCATGACCCAGCCCCAGATTCCCTTACGATACCCCATTTCCCGCTTTTCTTTAGCTCCATTTCCCCACATGGAAACGTGGATTGTTTCCAGCACTCTGTGCCGCACTTTTCGGCTTCTCAGGTGACGTCTTCGGTGTCTTTCTGTGGAACTGTAAACAAAGTTCACTGCAATATTCCTATTTCTCCTCGACTGCCAGAGAATCCTTGGGTTCTGATTCCCGCCATCCCTTCGATGAAGTGTCGACAGCATTAAAATTAAATATTTTCCACGCCTTTGTTGAAGACTTTCCGCCTCTGAGTCCAATTTGGATGTGTTGTCCCAGCAACGAGCAGTTTTCCCGTCTTCCCTCACTCCCTTCCTGGGAGTCCCCTTCCGCCGAAGACTTTCCTGTTCAAGGGTGCGTAAAAATGCAATTTCAACAAGTTTCGCTTTGATGTGCACACTTTTTCCCTGCCACCCTGCCTCGATCCCTCGATTCCCTTGCTCCATCCCCTCCAACATCCATCCCCAGGACGGACCACAACCTTGGGCGGGTAGCTGAAATATTCCCCTGCAAATGAAAAGTTAATGCAAAAGAAAATTATTTTTAATGAATAGAAAACAGTCCCAAAATCCCCACATTAATATTCCCCCCCTTCTGGTTTTGGCAAGAGTCTTTCCAAGGGTGGCTTGGCATCTGGAATCCATTTTTATTGCCAGAAATCAGAAAGCAGTGGGAGGTGAAATCAGAAATCAGAAACTGTGCCAATCGAGCGAGAGTTCCTCATCTCCGATTCATGGACAATTAGCTGGAACTGCCTGGGATTCCCCTTTAATAAGCCACGAGGTGAGACTGCCTCCCCTGAGATCGGTAATTGGGGTGTGCGGAGGGGATGCACTCTCCCAACTAATGACACTAATTATCCTCTTAATCTTTTATGCAAATTGTGTCGCCTCGCGATAGCTGAGATTTGCCTCATCCTGTCCTGCCCCACAATTGCTCCTCCACTTTACCCACCAGAACTCACCTACCAGCTCCCTCCTGCGATTATGAGTTGCGGTTGCAGCGTCACGTGTGTGCGGCGGAGTCATCGAGACAATCGCAATGGCAGCTTCTATAATTACGGCCAGGAGAGCAACTCAGAAGGGGTATTAGGGATGCATTAAGCCGGCAGGAGAGGTGTAGCAGGTGCAGGAGGAGGACAAAACTTTCGCAGGCAAAGTTGGCGGCTCCGTGATATGAAAGACGAGCAAAGTTTGACACTGGCAGCGAGGAGAGCCGGCTTTGCGGGGATTTCAGGAGCTATCTGGGAGCAGGAGCAGCTCCGAGTGGAGTGGAGTGAGCCACGTCAATAGATGCTGTTTAAAGTGCAGGCGGGCTGTGCTCCCTGAGAAGCCAATTGAGGTGGCAAAACCCTTGCAGGGAACATTTGTGACATCCCTGAATCGAGGACTGAATTAATTGAGGCAGTCACTTATTCAAATGCCTCCCCGTCACCCACCTCGTCATGGTTGTCAGGTCAGAAGGGAGGCAAAGGACAGATGAGGGCCGGGGAACATTGTCCTTTTCCTGCGTTTGTGCATATCTGATGGCGGGCACTTTGGGGTTGTGTTTGTGTTTTGCCACTAGTTCAAAGCATCCTGGGACAGGCGGCAGCAGCAGGTAGTTGGAGCAGGCGGAGCGCTGCACTCGGAACCCAGGTTAAAAACGCGATGGGGGGCAAAGCAATTTGGGACTCGAAACGAAGCCCAAATGGAAATAGTAAAGTGAAAAGCGGATGGAAACGGAAGGAAGCTGAGCTGGTATACAGAAACAGTCTGAAGATGTAGATGAAGCTGAGACCTGGATGAAGGCTAACGAAAAATGCTTTTTCTTGTTCTGTAATTGGATTTAAAATTGTTTTAAGCAGCGAGCGCGCGCTTTGTTCTATCCCAAATGCAGCACTCGCCCCTCATTCTGCCATCCTCAAACTCTGTGTGCCGGAAGCGGAATTGCTACATTCAACATCCGGCGGAGTCAGTGGAAGAAGCAGCCTCAGAGGCAGCTCAGCTAGAAGCGGGTAAACATGCAGGGTGCCACTCCGTTCCCCCGCCAGTATCCAGCCAGCTAGCTAGTCTTTCCTGATCCCATGGAGTGAATAATGCCTCCCCCAGAGAAGGGGCATGAGTTAAAGGGAACAGAAGTGGCAAGGGCAACAATAAAAGCGGATGAAGAAATTTAATTTCACGTCGTTTTAACTCAAGCAGCTCTTCTTTCAATGCCAACGGGTGGGGAACAAAGATCAGGCTCCACTCCGGGACTTTCCCACTCGATAAGCCGTGGAAGCCGATTCCTCCGATGATGAAGCACTCGCAGTTGACACCTTCTAATGTCTCCTTCCCCAGTCCTTTTTGGGACAACTCGAGACTCGAAGACCGCCTCGCCGCCTGCTGGTGACGGATTCGATTTCGATTATTATTGTGTCTTGGGTTTTGTTTACTCCCCAGCATTGTCACCTCGGGTTGTCCCTTTTCGCCCGTTTTCCACTGAGAAAATCAATTTCCGCTTAATGGCAGTGAGAGAGACGCTCGAGGGGAGAGCAAACAGCAAATGCAGAAAGTTGGCTCAGCGGGGGAGTTCCTCCCGAAGCAAATTGCGGGAAAACTTTCGCTTTACGTCTGCCGTGCATCCGCATCCGCTCTAACATGCTCTCCTTCGCTTGCAGGACTCGAGGCGGACCTGTTCTACGTGCACGAGGGATCCATCAACACGTACGCGATGCACTTCACCGTCCCAGTGCCCGCCGACGTCCACGAGCTGGAGTTCTCCTGGCAGAGCCTCATCGCCTACCCAGTAAGAGCCATCTCCCGGCATGCATCCTGCAATGATTAACCACGCTTCTCCTCAACAGCTGCCCTACGCCATCAGCATCGAGTACAGCAACGACCAGGAGGCGCTGGGCACGCCCACGCTGAGCATCCCGCACAAGGGCCTGGTGCCGCAGGAGATCGAGTCCTTCCTGGTCTACCTGCCCTGCACGGGCAACGCCAGCCTGCAGCTGCCCGTCAACGTCAACATGGTGGTGCGTGCTCCTCCCCGCTACAACGACACCCGGCTCCACTTCAAGCGCAACAAGATCTGTGCGAAAGGTGGGTTCAATACCAGCGGCCTCCGACTCCTCCGTTAATCCATCACTCACCCGTTGCAGGCATCTCACCTGAGCCCAATCAGTCGCCCGCCCCTGCCCACGCCCCCTCCCAGGGCCCCGCCCTCCTCAGCGCCGCCGCCTGTGCTCTGGGCCTGGTTCTGGCCGTGGGCCTGGTGGCCAGCATGATGTATGTGCGGGCGCGCAAGCAGCTCCGCCAGGACTCGCTCCAGTGGGTTATCCTCTTTGCTTCCCTCCCTCCTCAACTCAATTAACACTCTGCTCTCCCTCCAGCACCAGCTTCACCACCGCAGCTTACGGCAGCCACCAGAACGTGTTCATCCGGCTGGATCCCCTCGGGAGGCCTCCGAGTGCCACGGGGTCCTACGCCACCATCGCCAGCCTCAACAAGTACCCGGCGGAGGGCAAGAAGTCGTGCAGCATATTCGACCGTAAGTTCATTACCCCGCCTCCCGCCGAGTGACCTCTAATCCTGGGAGTCGCTCATCCAATCCACAGGTTTCCGCAGCTCCCCCACGCCCACGCCCTACGCCACGGCCCTGCTGCCCATGAACCACGAGCAGGCCGCAGAGACGATTTACTCGAAGCCAGAGTCGATCTGTCCCTCGAGGATTTCCTACTACGCCTCCTCGCAGCTGACCCAGGTGAGTGCCTGAGCGATACACTATCCCATCCACTATCGGCTGTCCCGGGGGTTTGATTGGATTCGAAATGGGAGCCCGGACTGGGGTCCAGCGTGGAATCAAAGCCTTTGATATATAGCGACACGTGGCAGGCGCAAATGGAAATGGAGATGGTAATGGGAATGGCAATCCCCTTGAAGCGGTCTCTGCTTTCCTTCCCCGTTGCCTGGGCTACCCTCTAATTCGTCCCGAGCACCACTCGATTGCTCCCCAGGCAGCAGACCCTCCTCCTCCCGGAGAGCAACCTTTCCTCGACGATAAAAATTAAATTCTAATTTATATTTACGAGCTGATAAAGCTCCCGTAGTGCGTTAAACTCGAAACAAGAGCCATTCATAAATATGCGGCTTTCCCCGCTCGCTACACCTCCTCCCAAGGATGTCTGGCTGTCTGGCTGTCTGGCTGCCTCGGAAGGGGAAACTTTCGTGCGCTCACGTACTCATGTGTCAGGTGTGCCGCTGGATCTGGGAGGTGAAGGTGAAGGCGACACACAGACCCAGTGCCTGGAGACTGGAGTGGTGTTTGTCTCTTGGGGTACGAGAGAAGGAGGTGGGATGTCCGCTTAGATAAGCAAAAGGTGCTCCACTGAGGCAGACGCAGACAGTCTGGCCGTGTGGTTATCTTGGTCTTTGTTTCCAAGCCAGCGAGTCCTGTCCCAGGCCCCACAGGTGAAAATTAGCAAACTTGATCCGAACTAACCGCAAAGTGAACCCAAACCGATGAGGTGTCCCGCGGAATGTACTGAAAAATCTCCCATAAACATGGCAGATGATGTGCCCTGAAAGACAGCTCCTCCCTCGACCTCTAGGGAGCACATTAGCATTTCTTTCGAGCCAAGTTAACTTCTTGGTGCTGCGGAAATCTCTGCCAAATTGGAATAAATTATTTAGCAGCCTCTTGCGATTGTTGTCCTTGTAAACATTCTGGGATTTTTCTAGACCCTCGGCTCCCCTCCTAGACACTCTCCCCTCTGGGCCATTATGAGTCTGCCATTTTCGTCACCAAGTTCTAACGCAATTTCCATCGACGCATAATTAAATATTCAATTTCCATGGAGACTCGAGGGGACTTTTATGTGCCTGGCTTAAAGCCTCTCCTTTGGCCTGATCCCGCTCGTGCTCCTTGTTTGTGTAACGATTTCTGTTTGTTTAGACTTCAATTTCATCCTCATTAAGGGAACAGCCTTCAATTGGCGCTGGCACTGCTGCTCACCCACTCACTAACGTGGCTATCGGACGCCACACAATGCCAAGAGTCATATCCATTTGGATTCGCTCTGTTTCTCTATCTCCAGTGGAAGGGAATTAAATGAATTCTCCCCCTCTCTCTGTCTCTGTTGCTCAGCATATATCCTTTGGAATCCCCCCAAATTGGAGTGGAGTCTCTGGGAGGAGGATGGAGATGGAGATGCGGTTGGAGGAGGTTGAGGGTGCTTGCCATAATTATTGTTGTTCCGTTCTGTTCGGCTCCCCACTCCAAGTGCCAATCCGCTCCCCCTTTGGGCCACAAACAAGGAGCAAGAGAGAGGGGGAGCTGTCTGGGGCGAACGCACTCATTTAGTCAAACAATTATATCCAAGTGCACACAGATACACTCACCCAGCACACCCACACACCCGCACTCTGGCCCTGTTCACTTGTGTGGAAATATCTCATTTGTGCAAGGAACCAACCCCTCTCGTTCTTCTGCTGATTCTATTAAATCAGTCTATAAACGTCGGCCAAATTGCTTTAATGTGCAGCGAAAGTTTAGCTAACAACGGGACTCGGCAAGGCGAAGGCCATAACAATGGGATCCCCTGAAAGGGAGCCAGGCTTAGGGGTAAAGTAGTGGAACATAACAATAAAAACAGCGGCGAACAGAAACCAGACTACAGCTGTGGAAACATGACTTTGTGCTTGTTTAGAAACACTTGCAAAATATTATTGCAGCACCAACAACAAGAGGCAGTGGTCCTGGGGGCTGGGGATGCGCCATGTGCAAACAAAACAGAACGGAACCTAAGCGGAGGCATTAGTATATTGGATCAGGAGAAGGGAGGAATCAGGGCAAACAGCGGCATCAGGGGAATCAGACCGGGAAGAACCAAGAATACGGCAATGGGTTAAGCAGGAGCCGGGAACATCGTGCGACGCATTTGAATGGCATCATTACAGGGGGAAAGTTGGCCAAGTGCGTGGGCGGCGTACTGCCAGGAAAAAGGCGGAAAGTACAGCTAGAGGAAGCCCGGGGAAAGCGGAAAATTAATTTCCAAGGAACTGCGAGCATGTCTTCCTGTTTTATGGAGATTACTGAATCGACAAATGGCTGACTAACCTGGGGAGGAACACAGGAACACGAACAGGTGCTAATTAAAAGTGTTGTTGTCGCCCCATTAAAGAAATTTGTAAATCAGCAGGGAAGAAAGAAAGTCAAGCTCCACGGGGGGGGAAAGGAGTCTTTGAGAAAGCTTTCCTTGCTATCTAGGGGGAGCTCAGCTCTCCCGTTAAAGCTGGCGGCACGTACTCCCTTAATGGATTTGCCACTGTTGTTCCTTTTGATTAAAACACATTATTTACATTTGTGACAACACTGGGGGAAGGATGGCGAATAGAAAAAAAGGAGAGCAAGTCCGCGGTCTGATTGTGACAGTAGACAGTTAATGGACGTCGCGGTATGTGACCCGCCAGGTGATGGCGGGTGCTTCCAAGGGGTTAAGCTTCACCTGCCGAACAAAGGCTGCCAGCGCCAAAGGTTGACAAATTACCCAGCCTTCGGTGGAAATGTATTTTTTGTGCCGCTCTCTGTCTCTTCCCCCTTTTTTTTTGGCGGATGCTTTTGTCCGGCATTACACTATATTGATTGCTTCCTGTCAGCCGCAGGAGAGACAAACGGAAGTGGCGGATGTCCCCATTGTTCCCATTTCCCCTTTGTGGTGCAAGGACTTGGGAGCATTGTTCGTGGCGCTGCCTTTGCGCTGCACTTCAGTTTTTCACATTTAGTTTGACATTTTCCTCTCTCTCTCCTAGTGGCGTATTAGAGAACAAGATTTCTCCATTAAAATCTGTCACAGCTTTAATTGACAGTTTTCCAATTGCATTCAAGTTGGCCCTGCTTCCTGCTCTAAATTAATTCCATTTGCCGAGTCAACAGACCGAGCAAATCAATGGGAAATCATGGTGAAACGTATGTAAATTTTATTAAATGCAAAGGCAAAGGTAGGCGCCAGGACACGCGATGGCTAATTGAAAGGCAATTATGCGTGATTAAGTGCGTGTAAGCGGCGACTTTGGTTAAGTATACGCCGCCTTTAATTAGAAAGCACCAGGTCGAGTCGGGACACCAGCAATCCCCCGACATCTTCGCTCTTCAATTATGCATTAGCCGAGGGGAGCCTTTTTGTGGGGGCTAACGAGGTCGCCTCATCAAAATGCCATGCATCAAAGGGAGGAGGCCTACCAGGGGGAGGGCATTCGGAATCGATCAGGCATAAATCAAACGAAATTCAAATTAGTTGCCCCGTCAAATTAGAAGGCCCACACACCCAGGCACTCCCGCAATCCTGTCCCGTCCTGTCCTGCCAGCAGCATCGGCCCCGAAAATGCCAAAATAATGAGAGTTCAGTTAGTTGGCCACAAAAAAAAATAGGACAGGCGGCTGTAAAGTCAGACAGAAGCTTTCCACTTTGATTAAAGGCTTTCCTGGGAAAGGCAGGCAAAGGCAAAAGGGAAACTCGTTGTCAGGTAAATTGAAATATAATTGAGCTGGCAGCTCCACCTGGCAGCCGGTATGTCCTCGTCGTCGGTGTTCCGCCTCACTGCCGGGGCTTATTAGGACAAGGCGACGGGTCGTATGCGTGATATGCGCAAAACGTTGTCATTGTAGCACTAAAGTAAAATACTCTGCGAATGGAGGCTGCATGCCCCCATTTGCAGCAGCATCAGAAATTTGCATAGTTTCATTTTGTGTCAGCAGCAAAACTGCAGGTTACAGTGAGCCGGATGGGCGTTCTCACAGGGAAAGAAAAGTTTGTGATTGTTAGTTTTATTAATCGAACTGCTTTTATTTGTAATACATTTCTTTCAACTACATTTGCACTGAATTCATTGGATTATTCTAGTTTTTAACTAATTTTAAATAGTTTTTATTATTTTTTATTATTATTTAATCTATATTTAATTCATTTATGATTATTTTTATACATTGAACTTAAGAATAAATAAATAAATAATACATGCAAACATAATAACCTATTATAACATATTAAGAAGTTATTATTTATTAATAAGTTTGTGTATCACATGTGAAAGGACTTTCTAACATTTATTTTATTTAAGTTTAGTACAAATTATTACTACGTTTCAAAATATTTTGGATTTGAAATACACTTAAATAATGTTTGTTATCAACTTTTAGTGTAAAACGGGTTGGTTTTATTTAATTGCATTTATCTGTATCTTAATTAATATAATACAATTTGTTATTTTTATTTATTGCCTTAGCGTTCATTTTGATTGTTTTTTATTGTAGCTATAAAATATTGTAAAATTCATATAATTTATCACAATAATATAACTATTTAAAATGTATTATTAAATACATATGTACCTATGTATTTTTCTTACTTGATTTTCCTTTAAATAACATTTGTGTTTGAATATTCTTGTTAAGACTAAATTAAAAGGAATTAACGTAGCTTAAAAAAATTTATAAATATAATCTGATTAATGATTTATTCTGCTTACTTTACCATTGATTTTATTATATTTAAAGTTAATCAACACAATATTTAATACAGGGCTTTTTTATTATCACAATATTTTTATTATTAATTCTTTTTTATTGTTAAGAACCTTTATATTAGCAACATTATATCTATTATTATCTACCTACAATTTTTTGTTCTGTACCCAAATTTATATTACTTACTATAATTATTTTGCTAAACTAATTTTGTATAATTATAGCTACTCAAAACTTTGCATTTGCATATAGCAAAAACTTATTAAGCCACTATTTTTTTAGGTTTTCTTTAATATAAAATAAAATCTGAGTTTTATTCGAAATGAACGTCAAGTTACCCCTCGATTTACGTTGAAATTAATTAATTTAAAATGCGCCACAGCTTTTATTGTTCTTTTCTGGCTTCAGAGCGAACTCTGGGCCGCAGAATTTAGTTAGAGGTTTCCCCACTCGAAAGTTGCAGCGGTGAGACTTCATTAAAATATTTGCCCCGCCCCACTGTGCGTTGTTTGCGGGGGAGAACTGTGCGAAAATATGTGATGCTGCTGCTGTTGCTGCTTTTCTCGCTTTTCCCGCCTTCCTTGCTCTTCCCGCTTCCCCCACTTGTCTTGCTCTCCCTGCTGATGTTGTTGCCAAAAAGTTTGGCTGCACTTTGGTTTGCCGGCAAGTGACGTGCTGACGGGCGTCGTCCTGGCAAAATTGTCATCAAGCGTTTTTAATTACAACCCATGTGCCAGGGCGGGGGGCGTGGCAGGAGACAGGGCATGATTTTGCGGGGGGGGCTGAAGGGGGACGAAGATCGGAGGACACTGCCGGCGGTTGTGGCTGTTATTCCTGCGGGCAGCCGTAGAGCTGCAAGTGACATAAGCAAATCAGACGCCTGTCAAGTCGTATGTGTGCGCTGCTTACGTCACCAGCAGGAGGACAGGACAACGGGGCGACAGGACAACACCACCCCCAGCAGGACCCATCCCCCGTTGTCATTAGAAATGTCACAACAAAGCTGAAACAGCTGCAACACTGTGCCCCGGTCCGTGTGTATCCCTGACGCCCAGCTGGAAATTCGGTTTGAAAATTCCAACCTCTCCTCCCTCAATTGCTATCGGTATCATAGCAATGCAGTCTCTGGACCAGCAATTGGCAGCTATTTTCGGTCCACTTGGCCATTTCGCATTTCGCATTTCGAATTTCACATTTTCTCCATTTTCCCCATCGAAAGCCAAGCAATAATGTCTCCTCGTTTGACATCCGCATTTAATATTCCCCAAACCCGAGCTGAAATGTACATTTCCATTGGCAATCTCTCTCCCATAAAATCTGTTTCCCCCACTCCAGTATTGGGAATAAACATTGCCTCGATTTCGATTTAATTTCCTCAGACATTTATTGGCCTGCCCTCACGCACTGCGGAAAATGTTCAAGCTTATTCTCTGTGTGTGTGAATCTTCATTGACTGAGAGTGAAATTAATAAAGTCAAGTGGGCACAAGTCATCTCGAGTGGGGCATTGCTTCATTTGAAACTCGGTTGAGTCATTTTACGAATTGTTATTCCACTTTGAAGTGGTCTCTTTTGGCGAGTTTATAGATGCAATGGCTTGATAGGAAATGATAAGATTGCCCAGGCAATTGTGGATATCATAGGCCTTGAGTAAAGTACTCCAAAAGAACAGTTGACGTGTGTTTTTTTTTAGTTTTTAAAGTTGGTATAAAATAAGAATATTTTTGGATAGATAGAGTATTTCTTAAATGAACTAAAGGGTCTGGGGAAGGTATAGAAAATGCAGATATGATCATTAAACTTAAGATTAAAATATTTAGACACAAACTTAGAACTCAAATAACTTAATTACAAACTGAGTTCTTCGTCTTTTATGACTCATATATTTTATTTAAAATTCGTAATCAACCCAGTAAACCATTTACCTAAACCCACCATCCTTTTCTTTCTGTGCATCGAAATAGTAATAATAACTACCCGTTGGATTCCCTTATAAATGGCCTTTTCCGCGACGATTAATGTTAAACCGATTAAATGAATTCTAATTACACTTGAGCGAGGCTCATTAACGCGCAGCCAGGCATCCGAACTGCCAACAAAGGACTCTAAATGTGTGCCAGACAGGTCCTGGCTCCATGCTGTCCTGTGTGTCTACAGAAAAACAGTTTCTGGTGGAGTTTGAGTTGGAGTTGGAGTTCCCTTTGCATGTGAAACTACGGGGATTTATGGCTCAGCCGGGGACACGCCCCAGCAATCCCAGCCAGCCACAGGAGCTGGAGTTGGGTCAGGTCGACCTGGAGCTGAAGCTGACACTCTTCCCCGGCTTGAGGGGCCACCACCGGACAGCTTTGATGATGGAGTGCGATATTGTTGCGTTTTAATTGAATTTTCTTTGTGGGGCAACGGCGACCGACAACAGCGACAACGGGAGCAGCACGACAAATACAATAAAGGACAAACAGCAGGAGTCATGGGACGGTCGGGGATGCCCTCCGCCCTTCAGGAAAAGTGGCAATGAAGGCAATAATGAAACGAAATTCACTAACAAAAGGCAGCCAACTATTGTTTTTATTGCCTTTTGTCGCTGCAATTGTGTGCGACGGCGACTTCCTTCTGGCGGTTGTGTCCTTTGTGGCCAGGAGCTCTTGTCAGACCACACCAAATAATATAATTCCCCGCATATTGCCAGCGGTGGCTTTTAATAAAAGCGCCATCCACATCGCCATCGCCATCGCCGTCCACCTGCTGCTGGCTGATGGAGATTTAGTGTCCAGGGAAAGCCAGTGGAGATCCCACTTGAACTCGGCCGCAGTTATGCAGATTTCTGGTGGAATTGTAGAGATTTTTCTTGTGTTTATTAGACCGAGGTCGTTTGGTTTGGTACCCTGTACGTTTTGTGTGAAAAAGTATATTGGTTTGGATGCAAAAATATCGTAAAAATTGATGAAGCTGCTACAGAAATGTCTTAAAGCCCTGAAAAGTGTTACTAAAATAATTGTACATAAATGTACATCATAGAAGAACTAATTTTAGTGTCTAAAAGATATTATTGCATACTTTTAGACCGATTTTTAAGAGTTTTAAAAACGCGAGTGATATGGTGAGAAACCTAGATGGCTTAGTTTTTAGTAAATATTTCACGATATGTGATTATTTATTATAAGATTTAAATAAGTCTTTAAGATGAATAATTTATGTACCATTACATCCTGAGGCAACGTTTAAAATTGGGGAAAAAATCAAGAAAAAATCACTTTAGAATCCAATGAAAAAGTGCTCATAACCAAGCAATTAACTATTTTATGATTTAAATGGATTGCAAATTAGTTGTCTTTTGGTGAAAGAAAGGGGAATAATAATATTTTCCCTGTGTTTTGTCCTCATTTAAATGTTTTCCCAGCCCAATTTGTTGTTACTGCAAGCAAAGCACACTCCTTTTTGGGTATGCAACACATTTTGCATCGAACCAGCCGGGTATGGCATAGTCGGGGAACACTCTTTCGGGTTCTCTTTTTTCCCGGCAACTGTTTCATGCTTTATGAGAATAAATGTGCGGCGTAGGCTGGACCTTGAGTGGGTGTGAGTGAAGGATGAAGGCCGCCTGCCTCCTGGTTATCTGCTGCCATCGCAGACTTTGTTTGCACAAGACGAGTTCGCAATTTCCTACAGCTGAGCTCCGCTTCCGCCTCTTCCGCATCCTTGTCCGTCTCCAGCCAATTCCCGCCCCCTGAGGCTGTGCAAACATAATGCTCTGCGAATTAAAGCTTTTTTGCCAGCCAATAAATTATTCATGCTGTAAGACAACTGGCGGTTCGAGGGGCCAAATTATAGCTCAAGTCTTTGGGGGTGGAGGTGGTTGAGGGAGGGAGGGGAGCCTCAAGTGCCTTCGAGCGGAAACGGAACTCAATTCATTAAAATGAATGAACGCAGGAGGAGCGCAGTCGAGTGCATGACTAACGGTAAGCGGATGCAGGCTGAAAGATGCAAATCCGGCAGCTGAAATTGCCGTTTCTGTTGCCAAAGTCGCTGCCATTTTGCTCTTTTGCGGGCCATAGTTGGTCCAAATTAGATGGGCGGCGGAAATATGGAAATTTATACAGTTTCACCCCCGACTCGTGGGCGATGGTTGGCTTACTTAAGCGGAAACCCTTTTACGGGGCGGCAATCGCACATTGCAATTGGCTTTAATTTAACCGAAAGTGAGCTTGAATGTGTGATGTTTTTGCTTAAGACTTTCATTAAAGCTTATATTATTTATAATTTTCTTTGTACTTTCCAGGCCTGCAGCATGTCCACCCCGAAAAGCAGCCGCGGCATTGGCCAGTGCAACAGCGGCAGCGGCAGTTTGAGCCTCTTCGGCGGCATTGCCACTGGCAGCACCATCACCATGGCCAGTCATGGCCAGGAGAAGGCCAACCAGCGGCTGCGTCGCATACCCAGCGTCCAGCCGGGTGCCCTGAGCTACGAGGAGCTGGTCAGGGAGGGCACCTTTGGCCGCATCTATGCCGGCAAGCTGGGCGAGTCCTGCGACGCCCTGGTCAAGACGGTCATCGATGGGGCCTCGCTCACCCAGGTGGCCTGTCTCCTGCAGGATGCCTCGCTGCTGATCGGCGTCAGTCATCAGCACATCCTGGCGCCGCTGCTGGCCAACACGGAGCTGCCGGGTCCGCCGGAGATAGCCTATCCGTATCCGTCCAAGGGGAATCTGAAGATGTGAGTGTCAGGCATTAATAATTATCATAAAGTTAACTACTTATTTTACTTAATTATACTTATTCACTCTTTGTTTTTTATTAATTTCCCTTCTCAGGTACTTGCAAAAGTCTCGGGACTCGAGCACGGCCCTGAGCACCCGCCAGCTGGTTGAGTTTGGCCTGCACATCACCAAGGGCCTGGCCTACCTGCACTCCCTGGGTATCGTCCACAAGGATATTGCCACACGCAACTGCTAGTGAGTATAGAAAATAATCAAATTCTGCAGGCTATTCCCTACTCTAAACTGAATCCGAGCTAACATAATATACAAATATTATTCCCTGAACCCAATCACTCTGACATTCCAGCCTGGACGAGGATGCGTATGTGAAGATCTGCGACAGTGCCCTGTCCCGGGACCTCTTCCCGGATGACTATGACTGCCTGGGCGACAACGAGAACCGGCCACTGAAGTGGCTCTCGCTGGAGTCGCTCCAGAAGCGGGTGTACGCCACCCAGGGGGATGTGTGGGCCCTGGGCGTTACCTACTGGGAGCTGGTCACCCTGGCCCAGATGCCGCACGAGGAGGTTGATATATTCGAGCTTACCAATTACTTGGCCGCCGGCTTCCGGCTGGAGCAGCCCGTCAACTGCCCCGATGAATTGTGAGTGCAGAGAGAAGCTCCTGGGGGGAGAAAGACTTGGCCTGAAATTAAACAATTTTCTCTATACCTTTTTCCATTTTAAATTTCCTCAACCCAAACAGCTTCACCGTCATGAACTGCTGCTGGCACAGCGAGGCCAAGCAGCGGCCGACGCCCTCGCAGCTGCTGTCGTATCTGCAGGACTTCCATGCGGATCTGGGCATGTACATCTAAGCGTGAGGAGGGACTCAAGTCTAAGAAGCCTAAGATAAATTAATTGAAACTTTTGCATTTTAAATGTGAGATTAAATGTGAATTTACCTGTTAGAGTTCGGCGGAAAACCAATTAAAATGAAAGCCAGCTAACTTCAGATACGTAAGCAACACGAGCAGAAACACATGTACACAAGGCATACAATAGAACACAAAAGAACACACTAAGGGTGGACCTCAATGGGTTAAGTCATTAGCTTTTGGTGGGCCATTAAAAGGGTTAACTGCATGTAAATAAACATTGAAGGAAAGAAAACGAAAAAGGACTTTAAAGCCTAGGCAAGGGCAAGGTAAAAGCCAAGGCCACACTGCGTATGAATGATCTCAGCCTAGACCAACTCGCCAGCGTTGCATCAGCAAGGATAACACTACGAATGAGTGATATACATTAAAACCCAATCACAGTCCATAGCTTGGGCCACACTGCGTATGCGTGATGAAATCTGCACTATTGCATAAGGACCACACTGCGTATAAGTGATAAACATTAAAACACAATCACTGTCCTTAAAGCCCTTAGCTGCGTTTGAGTGCAATGCAAGCTGATACAATTTATAAACAACCAAATGCCCCTAAGCCCCGCCCAGGACAACACACAAGTCAAATGGGAATTGAGGTCCACCCCACAGTATAACGAACCGTTTAAGGCCATCACTTTACCCAGTCGATGATACAAGCAAAACTACAGAAAAGGCCTCCAGCACGTGGTCTAAGCATAACGTAAAACTGAGCATTTAAGTAGCTAGCAATTGAATAACAAACACTCAAATACACACTCACACAGAACACTCACACAAACCGTACATGATAAATGAATGTGAATTATTGATGTGCATATTTTATTGAATGTGTGTAGTAGCCTAAGGAAGGGGTAAGGATGTAAGGAAGGAGGCTTAAGCAACCGAAAAGGGGCGTTGAGAGGCGACAACAGGATGCGGAATCTTTTGTTCTCGAATGTTGTCCTCGATTGTTACGAAAGCGATATATTTATTTACCTTGATTATTATTATTATTACTATTGCGTACATGTCATAAGGGAGGAAGTTCAAAACAGAATCTGAATCAGGTGAAAAGCGAAAAGCAAACAGCAAATGTTAAACCGAAGGCAAACAGCACACACTAGACACACACCAACTACAAACGTATATAGCACGCCCGTAGGCATACACACACTTAACCCCTTCAAGGCTTAAACCCTTTGATTTTGTGGCCATCGCTTAGTTGCTCAATTATTTGGGGGCCGAAATCTCCGCTCCTGACAGATGCAGCTGTGTTTTCTCCCAGTGCAACAGTGCAACTCCCTCTCTCTCTCTCTAGCTGTCATTTTAAGAGCTGCAGCTTAAGATGTCCTTGTTGTTTGTTTATGCCTTTTAGTTGAATTAGCCAAGGATTGTTTCTGTTTCTGTTGCTGCTTCTGTTTCCATTTCCATCCCCCTAGAGTTATGTATTCATTTGCATTTCCGTTAGCCAAGAGCCAGCTGGCAACTTAAAGTTGTCAAGTCCAACGACGAACAACACCCCCAGAAACCCAAAATAATGACACTAGCCGATACGGAAAATGTATGGGGATATAATGGGATGGCAAGCCATATCCCTCGGATTAAGTGCGTTGTAAAGATGCATTTCAAGGGAACTTGCCATTTTAGTATACCCCCCATCTTCGTTGGCTTGTGTTACTAGCTAAATAATTGCCACTCTTGAGATGGCCTCAATGGAACGTAGCTTAAATGTTCTCTGTAATAAATAAGCATATGAAAGTACACCCAAATAACTAAGCAAATAGAAAATACTCACTACAGTTCCAGACCAGCAGCTGCTTATTCATCTAGTTACGTAAGCTTTCGCCATATGGTTTACTCTTAAGCTACGTCCTCTTCGGGAGGAGACACGTTACTAAGGCGCAAACCAAACTGGAAAACTAACAAGGCAAAGGATCTCGCTCTCTGCATTTTAATAAATATATTCCCCGAAAAGGCTGCCAGGCAGTCGTCACACACGCACACCCTCAAACACACACACACCTAGAGTTATCCTATATTTCGAGTAGATTGTAATGCTAAGGAGGGGCAGGGGGAGCTCTCCTCCTCCTCCACCGCCACCACTACTATAACTAACTGAATGTGTTTCATGTTTATCAAATACGTGTATGTGAGTGTATGTCTATGACTAAACGTATATTTTGTCGTCAAATTGAAAACTAACTGTAACTGTAACTGTAACTATTAACAACAGCAGCGGAAGGAGTGCACACACACACAAAGCAAATTGTCTCATTCACTCATCTCACTCTCTTTAGCCCTATATATAGATGTATCTCTGTCTCTGTCTTATCCTTAGATATACTCTAGCGTATGTAGGACTGTATGTGTATACGGAAGCAAAGGCACACAAATTGGAAACTAATGCGTATTCGTATTCGAAAACCAAGCGATATGCTACAAATATCTGCTAAGACACACGCTCACACACTCACACACTCTACACACACAACACCCCCACCTGACACAATGGAGGCGGGGCGTGGCACTGCAAGACAAGGCTAAGGAACCTGAGAAACAGGCAGACAACCGAAAGCAGAAATTCAATTTTTGTGAGGAGACAGCAGAAACATAAAGCGAAAAGCAAGAAAACCAACAAAAAAACAAAGCAAATAAATTAAATGTTCCTTTTGAATCATAAACAAAAACTGCAAACTGAGCAATCTCAGTGGTTTATTAATCCAGCAACGGCTTTCATGGGTTTGTATGGGGGGAAATGGGGGAAAAAAAGGATGCATCCTTTGGCTGGGGAAGGGGACTACGACTGGGTCAGGGTCTGGGTCCTGGATCCAGGATCCTGGGTTTTGGGTTCTGGGTTCTGGGTGCTTGTCCGTGTCCGATTCGTTGGCCGCTTCTGATCCATGCGAGGGCACGTTCGCACTCAACAGGAGAGGAGCAAAGGACTAACGGGACTTGGGCGCCAAACAAAAAGGACAATTAAAATTAGCCGCCAATTTATCAAAAGAGTTTCCCAATGTCGAATAAAACTGTTCAGTAACAAGATAGGAAGCTAACTTCGGCATGCCAAAGTTTAAATACCCTTGCAGTAAGTAAAAAGAAGAAGAAAAATCTTCTGACTTTTTCGTTTTCTCGGGTACTGACATAAGGTAAATGTTGCGAATGAGAAATGTTGCGAGCGAAAAATGTTGCGAACGAATTTAATGAATTTCTATATATTTTCCTATGGCTGCTATATGATATAGTGGTCCGATTTGAATAAAATTAAAACCGAAATTCTGGAATAATACAACATGTCTATGTCTCAAATTTTATGAAAATATGTGAAAAATTGGCTTAGTTAGATTTTTTTATCAAAATTTTCTGATCGGTCCTATGACAGATATATGATATAGTTGTCCGATTTTGATCAAATTAAAACCGAAATTCAATAATACAAAATGGCCATATCTCAAATTTTATTCAAATATTGTAAAAATTGGCTAAGTTATAATTTTTTTCATTAAAATTTACCGATCTTTCCTATATAGCTATATGATATAGTCGGCCGATCCGGCTCGTTCCGACATATATAGCAGTGAGAGCATATAGGAGCATATCTGCAAAGTTTCATCCAGATAGCTTTAAAATTGAGGGACTAGTTTGAGTAGAAACGGACAGACGGACAGACGGACATGGCTAGATCGACTCGGCTGTTGATGCTGATCAAGAATATATATACTTTATTGGGTCGGAGATGTCTCCTTCACTGCGTTGCAAACTTCTGACTAAAATTATAATACCCTGCAAGGGTATAAACATCTAAACAAAAAAAAAATCGTAAGTGAAGACCCCCTTAAAGTCATCAATAATAATTCACTCAATACTTCTATGTTAGTTAATTGTTTATTAACTTTAATATTTTATATCATATTCTTAAGCGTTTCCCCTTGCTGTGCTTAAGCCGCCCCTGGACTGGGTCCGCTATCCTTGAACTCAGTCAAACATATTTGCCGTGCGTGTCAAAAACTGAGCGATGCGCATTTGTTGACCCCCACCGAGTGACTTTTTTTCCAAAGGATTCGTCTGCCACGCTCTAATTACAAAAAGCGAAGGATTCAGGTAACCAACTAAGGAATACCCTATATTTTAATAAGCCAAAAACGAATGGAAAGTATAAAGTAGAGATATAAATAAATAAAATAAGTTGAAGTTTCTAAACTGGCAAATCAAGGAGACTATAACTTCAAAGCCAAATAGAATATACTACTTTATAGACAATTAAATAGCTTTAATTATAATAATACATTTTTATGAGAAATTTATTTGAAACAAGCAAAGTTTTACCCTCAAAAACTACCCAAAGAAATGGCATATACCCTTCTCCCCCGGATAATGCCGGGTGTACTCAATCTTTTTTGCCCTCGCCCTCGGACCTGTCACTGGACATTCGCTGTTTCACCCCTTCTCATAACGACAAAACTTTGAGTGGCAGGCCCGCAGGATGGCCATCTCCTGCCGGAGTTGGGGAAAAGCTGCGTTATATGTTTGCCTCTGAGACGGCAAAAAAAAAATGGGAATCAGAAAGCAAAACAAACTAAATGGGAAAATCCGGGCTGAAGTTTGCCGTGAAACAACATCGTTGGCCAGCGTTGCGTGGAAAATCGGAAGGAGGCGGAAGCGGAAGTCTCCGCCAGGGAGGATACCTCAACAGGTGGTGGTGAAGCTGGGTATGGGATGGAGTGGAGGTGGGAGGCTCTGCGGCCATTCCATTGGATTAAGTTTTGTAATTAGCCGAGTCTGATTGAATTGTAAATCATGTTTGCGAATTAATGAGCAATTAGTTGACGCATTATGAGCGTCTGCACGACCCGATATGGAGCTGGATTGATAAGAAATAGGATTTATATGGGATTATGTGCATTTATACACCAGGTATCAGGTGAACTTTTAAAAATATGACAACAATGAATGAAATGAAATTTAAACGTTAAGTAGTGAGTTTAAATATTCATGAAAGCGCGCTAAGGATAAAACTTTTTTAATTTTGATTAAGCCAACATTTCGCTCTCCCAAAATGGATCAGAATTCTTCAGGTTATTTTTTCCCTTAGTCTTATTTTTGTACATTTGGCTTAAATACTTTTGCCAAACTAGTGACTCACATTATTCCAGTTTTAACAATTTAAAATTTTCCATTTTAATTATTTTGTAAGGACATTTTTCCCTAAATCTGCATAACGAAAACCAAGAGACCATTTAAATTTAATAAACTAACATCAGAATAATGAAATTCGACTCGAATTTTTGGCTCTAAAGTGTTGGTTGGGCCCTTTGGCAGCATAAATCAGAATTCGTGATTGAGTTTATCGCAGCATTTTGGCGTTTTAATCTATTTAGCATTTAATTGGCAGCCAAATGACCTGGCCCGGGACTATGAAATATGCAAAACGCTTTTTAAATCATTTAAACGGCTTTATTATTTATGAATTGCGATGATTTGTGGCACTATTGACCGGCCCATAGACCGTATCGATTGCCGCCGTGGAGGCACTAAGCCAATTAAATGCGAGTAAACATTGCCAGCCATGATCGAAATGTTAGATTGCGCCTTAATACATTAATATATATACACTGTTTTTATCCTGTGGTTTTCACAGTGCATTTTTCACCCGCCATTTTCAACTCAATCGGTTTAATTGTTTATGCAGTCCGCGTTTGCCCGGAATGTTAAACAAATTGCGGTATTGCGGACATATTGCATTTTTATCTGCCGTGTATTATGGGCTGTGTTTTTTGCCGCGTTTAATTAAAATGATGCATAAACTCTCACGGCCGCAACTGAGTACGAGTATATGTGTATACATACACCATACTGTATATATGTAGACGTCGAAACCCGAAACCACAAAATAAATAGATTGCCCGGGAAGGTCCAGAGCTGCAGCGATTATGTTTACGGACCCAGTCCGGATTGTTATTGCAGCTTCCAGTTATCGGTGTGGATTTTGCATTTGATTAAACGTAAATATTTCAGGAAAAACAACGACTGGAGAGTTCATCAATTTGGCAGCAAAAACTGCAGCTTTCTGCGGCTGTTCTGCAGTAGTTACACGCTCTTCCCTGGCATTAATTAAAATTTCACGCCAGGCTGCTCGGGGAGCAACAATAACCACTGGAATAACTCAACTTGATAGACGCCGAAGCCGGCAATTAAGCATTCAGGGGGCAAGATCGAATCTAAAGTTGTGTGTCTGCCACATCGACAACACAACAGTTGGCCAACTTATCGCCCGGCCAGACACCAAACACGAAAATACCGAGTGGCAAAAACCAAACAATTGCAGCTGCAACATTTCGCCAGTTGGCTGGAATATTTTTGTGGGTGGGTGGTTGCGGCCAGTGCTGGCAAAAGTGGGGTTCCAAAGCAGCTAGATATTTTGGCACTAAAATACGGGTAAAATAAAATAGAGCTAGATTTATATTAAACATCTACAGAAAGTTATAACATGCATTTAAATTAAATTGATCATGTTTCATGAATATTTTTTATACGGAACATTAGCTTCAGCCGTTCAAGGAGAATTACATTTTTGGAGAGTATATAAGTGCTCAGCTAGACAACTTGTATGCCATTTTACTATACTACTATTGAGTAGAAACGTAATTGAATTGTTTAACAATAAATAATTCTCTCTTGTACTGCAGTTTAGTTTCGAATTCAAGCTCCTGTTCTTAAAATGTTTTATTTTTTAATGATCCAATTGCAAACTGCAAGGGTATGCCCACTTCGGCGTATCGAAGCCTTCTTGTTTCCCTGTTCCGGTTGGGTTAAACGTTGAACCTACATAAAAATAGCTTAATAACTGTATTAGTGCAATTACTATATTCCGATAATAGTAAATCGTTCTTGGACTATCATTAAATATAAATCGCGAAATCATACAGACTTTAAACCAGTTCTCATTGATTGATCACTGCCACATGATGGATAAAATAATCTGCTGCTTCGTTGTCTGTCTGGTGACCGGATACTTGCTCGGCGGGGTAAAAGGTCTACAAAAATGCACAGAAAACATCCTATCAGTAAAGCTGTATCCGTTTCAGGCTTATTCTCTGATAGAGTTTACCAATATAAAATGTGAAACCTTAGATAGAAGCTTTGCAGACTTCGAATACTGCCTTTTGAAGTCCGTAAACCGGACCTACAAGTACTTTTCTTTAAAAGTGAAGCTCTTCCAGGTTCCGATTACCGAAGTTAAGGTATGTCAGGTTAACCTTTCAAGTTGTAGTTATCCTTTTTGCTTGTATTTTAGGTGAACTTGGCGTTGTATAAGCGACTGAATGGGTTAAAGCCCTTCCTCTACAATATTACAGTCGACGCGTGCAAATTCTTAAAAAACCGGAGGTCCAACCCAGTTATGAATTATTTTCATGATTTCTTGAAAAGCCATTCTAACATGAATCACACTTGTCCTTTCGACGTAAGTACACGATGCACTCTTTACTCTTAAAGAGAGTCCCTAATGAAATTTATTTTAGCATGATCTGGTGATGGATAAACTATCCTCTGAGTTTATAAACAATCACTTAACAAGAGTGTTGCCCTTTCCCGAGGGCAGCTACTTGTTACAAACCGACTGGTATGCGTACGGCATTAAAAGGGCCAAATTTGGAATTTATGTAACTCTTTCGTGAATGGCTTTATTTTATATACTTTTTTTATTGAAGTGTTATAAAATATAACCAATAACTATTATTCACTTCCCTTTCTGTGTGTTCAACTGTGTTAAGTAAAGGAATATCATGTATATGAAACTATTCGTGTGTTTTCCCTCGGAAGCACGTGTGAAATCAATGCTGGGGTACATTAAATACTGTGATTATTTAGCTAACATTATTAACTTTTATAGGCCTATATGGCCTGTTTCGAGAAAAATGTTTCTTTTTATGAAAATTTGAATTGTGCTTTAAATTGGTTACCAGAACTCTATCTTTCGAGCACATATATCAAAGAAAATAAAGCTGCCCGAATTTAGAACAATTTTGTTACCCTTGCAGATTATTCGAATTTTTATTTCATTGGATCTATCCGTTTTGCTAAACAGATATTTTAAGAAATCCGGAGATCATTACCATTTCAATTTCTACTATACATAAAATGAGCAAATATCCAAATAATAAGTAGGTATGTAGTTTATAAGTTGAATTTTTCAAAGTATTCACATTTGCAAGTAAAAATAGATTTCATTGAATTCTTTCATAAAAATATATATCAATATCTTTTTAGAGATTACTAAATAAAAATCTATTTAGTTTGGGTATTTATAACATTTACTGTGCATATTTTGACATGCTTGAAGCACTATCATAAAAAACTGGCTTAAGTGTAGCCTCATTTGATCATTAAAGTATCCATTTTAAATTACTATATAGGGAATTTTTAAATGAATAGGAATAATGTATATGACTCTAGTAGTATTAAATCTAAGCAAAAAAACATAGCTAAACTTCGCTTGGAAATCGCCAAACTGCCGCGACAGATGTTTCGACTATTGATAAAATAAAATGGCTGGAACCGTTTACAACTTTCGACCGTTTTACAACTAACAAAGGGTCACAAATCAAGTCAGGGGGTTGCCGCCGACCCCGACCCCCGACCCCGACTCTGGATCGTGACTAACCGGAAGTCGCCATGTGCAAGAATCCCGCCAGCCACCAGGGACACCCCCATTCCTAATCCCGCCCAAGTCCTCCTCCACATCCCTCCACAACTCGGGCCGCCTGCAGTGTTGCGATTTAATTAAAGCGCCATTAAGTCAGCAATTAACAACAAATACAACAACATGACGACAGCAACAACAAAAGCGACGGCAACAATAGCAGCAGCAGCGGCAACAACAAAGGGGCAAACAACTTTAGCGCCCCGATGTTAATACCCTTACCAAGGGGTATATTAAATGAAATATAAAATGAAATATTCAAAGTTGCTCCAGAAAATTCTAAGGTTCTTAGAACTCTTCAAAAAGTGTCTAAAAGTAGGCAGTGTAATTTATTAGGTAATAAATTTAGAAAAATATTATTATTTGGTTAACGTGCAATAAATGCAAAGTGTCTAGAATGGGACAGATTAATTCTATGTTTCGATTTTTTTTTTAATGTTTACCTTTATTGTGGTTACATTATCTAGTTATTCTTTAAATTTACAATGGGTCCATAATTGAATTATGAAAATATTTTCTATTATTATTATTATATTATATGTATTATGTATCTTATTTCTGAAGTATTCTGACAAAACAATGTATGAAAAGTCGTGTGGGTGATGTCTCTTAAGTCTTCTCCAAAAATAGTATGCAATTATCCAAAAATTATGCAATATATCTTGTTAGGTGTTTTTTATTACAATATTTATTTGATAGATAAAGTAGAAATTAGTTTTAATATACCTATATATTTTTTTCCTATTTTAATAAACATCTTGAACCACATTGCAATATGTACATAAGTACTAAATTCAGTGTAACTTGAATTTTTTTAGCACTTTTGTTCCAGAATTTTAATCATTTCGTTTTGTAATACTTTTGTTGATTTTATTACTATTTTTTAACTCTCTTTTCTTTCATAACGATCAAGACTTACCATACTAATCATAAATCGTTTTAATACGATATAAGTTATGTATGATTT
>VNJV01006491.1:0-11951 GCA_008042635.1 Drosophila nikananu
CCGATCTTAATATTTTTTTGGATTCGACCCCTTTGAACTATTACCTGTCGAATGCCATAACAAATTTTACGATCCGTTGTCATCAAAAAGTGGATTTTTGCAACGTATCTGTATCTTTTGCCCCATAGTGCGACGTCGCCATCAGCGAACGTAAACGCAAAACTGCAGAGGCAGTGGCAGTGGCACTGGTAAGAGCATAAACATCACACTCGGAGAAGCCTTTTCAAAAAAATATTATTTTGGAAACTTAAAATTCAAAACTAAAACTTTCAAGTTTTGTTCTTAAGTTTTGTTTAGTAATTATTTAAATAAATATTTCTAGGTTATTCAGGGCAATAGTGTCTTCCGATAAGTTATCCATTGTTTTGAGTATTTATTTAATTACCACCAACGACATCCTCCAAATTTTCCTGAATATTTTAACAGAGAATTCTCGCCACAACCCAGCAGAACTGTTTGAATCACTTAAAAACTAATATATTTTACAGAAATCTCTTAATATTTCAAATAAAGTTAACTAGGAAACTTATAAAATCCACGACTGTTGAGACAGAGAGTTTGAAATGGATTGTAAACTATCCTGACTTATATGCTAATCTCAAATTATGTATATGAAATCGATAATTAAAATCCATCAAAGTTTCTGGTAATCTCAAAGTAACGTCATATATTTACATTTATTTAATTTTACTTAATGGTTTGATTTTTCAAACTCTTTCTTCAGCTTAAGAAGCTCTTCGATTCCGTCTAGGGTTTCTTTCAAGATATATATTATATATATATATATATTTTATTATTTCCCTGGATATATATTTTTGACGAGTGCACCAGTGAAGACCAACAGGAATATGAACGGCAGCGCGAGTTGCAGAGCTGCAAGTTGCCAGTGGGCGGCGATGGGTCGCATATCGTTTAGATTTATGGACCGCTCTCCTCGGCCGAGTGACGCGTGATAAGTCTATAAAATGTACGTTACATTTGTACGTGCAAATGGCAGTGGGCCGATTTGCATATTTGCGAAAGTTTTCACCCATTGCTTGGCGTAGGACTTTCATTATGCCATACGGTCGGTCGCAGGCCCCAAGAAAACTGCACTTCTGTTGGCGGTGAAAGGCGGTTCCAGCTTCAGGTCCTCTGGACAAAAGTGGGCACACCACTAAACGCGGAGTGGCCCATCATGTGGGCTGACCCAGCGTCACATTAACTGTGTTAATTGTATTTCATATTGTCGGGTGTCTGGTGAAAGGTTGGAAAGTTTGCTGACTTTTGTCACTGCCTGAGGGATGGGTTCGCTTTGATGACCGTAAAGTAAGAGGAGCTGTGCCTGGATTTAATCGATAAATAAGCACTTATTGATTGATTCCACTTTCATAAATTGTACTTTAATTTAATGACAAATTATTACAAAGGTGGAGAAAGGGGTATTAAGTGTGATTTGAGGGCAAAATGATGTTAAATATATTTATGAAGGTTTTATAGATACCTGATTAATAGAATACCTTTTCAATATGTCTAATAACATCTGAAAGATATATAAAAACCAGCTTGTTCTTGTAATGAAGCTTGAGTTAAATCTTGATTTACTTAAATATATACCCTCATGGCATTGAGATTTCCGGATTAAATAGTAAATGTTGAGGTACTAATTCCCCCGACATCGCTTAACCTGCGCTGTGGCAGACTCCCGTCTCTAAAACCAAGATGTTTGCCAGCCGAGGAGTCAAAGCTAAAGCCTGAAAGTGCATAATCTATGCACAAATCTACTCAACAGATTGTCACTGTCTGTTCCCCTTCGTTTAGCCCCCGGCACTTGCCCCGTTTCCCTGGGCCTTTGCCGACCATTGTTCAGCTCAGTTCCTTTGGTTTCTCAGGCGCTGCGCTTTGTTCAATCAATTTTTGCTTGATTTACAATTTCAAGTTGATGACATTTCACCAGCAGCAGCAGCATCGGGCATCAGTCGGTTTGTCAGTCTCTAAGGCAGTGCAGAGGAGAGACGGCGAGTGCTCCTCGTGACACATTGCTCCATTAATTTGATGGATTGTAAAGTTTTCCGCTTCACCGACTTGGAGAGTCGCATGGGTGCCGAAAAAAAAAACTGCGAGTCGCAAAAAACGTAAAGGAAAAAAGGAAAAAGTGCAAGAAAAAGGAAAATTAAAGCACATATCGGTGGGTGAGTGTGTGTGTGTGTTCGTGGGGGGAAATTCGCTGACTGACTGACGGCTGCCAGCGGTGAATGTTGTAAATTTATGCCTGCCCAAGTTGACGCTTCACTGAATTTGTGTGTTAAATTGTCACCAGCAAACGACCCCAAGATGGGGCGATGGTGCAGAGACCCATCAGGGGGATGTGTCCAGGCCTCATGATATCGCTGAAAGGACCTCATTTGCATTGTGGACACGGCCAGTGAATTTTTCGCACGCCTCAGTTCATCTGAAGTTTTTTACCTAAATTGGGCCAACCATTTTTGGGGACCCAGCTTGTTTTCCCCCATGCACTGATAGAAAAAATAGCCACATTCTTTTGTTTTTATTTTAAAATGTTTATTCTATACTCAGAAATCTTTACATTTTATATTCAAGATATTTCTATCCCTAAAACCCATATTAGGAATGGAAGCCACTTGGGTCATAAGCCTCATTCAATGGATTTGGTTTTTAAGTTGTTCCTTAATGATATTTAACTTGTTTAATATGATTATTACAATTTATTTTGTCAGTGCACAACTAGATACAGATTGTGGGGCTGATTTGGACTGGTTGAGCAATTTTTGAAGTCCCTTCCGAGAAAAACACCATCTGAAGTTGTGTCATTTGCTACATTTTCGGAATTATTTGTGAAGAAAATTATTTGATTAAATCAGTCAGGAGTAGGAAAATATCAAAAAGATATATTCTGTCCTGATTATATAAGGAAATAAATTGTATTTATTTATTTATTGTTTACTTTTATCACAAATAATAGGTTAAAATACCTTAATCTATTTTCTTGGATAATGATTTAATATAAACAATAAATATATAAAACTTTAAGCCATTGAAAGGTTGCTAAGTTTTCTATAGAGTCAGATAGGTAGGTAATATAATATTATCTATATATATTTATTATATATTTTTTTATATTTATAAAAGCTTAAATTAGAATATCACTTATATTTTAATATAATTATGTAGGTTATAAATGATATATCGTTTTAAAATCATATTTTTTATTTTGGTATTATACACATACATTTGTATTTAGTTATTATTTACTCTATTTAATCACGTGCAAACATAATAAAATGTTACAAGGTAATTTTATTTAGTGTTGTAGATAGACCTCGATAAAGTTGTTTAAAAATAAAGCAAAAACCTACTTTGAAGAAGGAAAAAATAGCTTAGAGATCCATGTAAAGTTTATAAAAACGCATTCAATATAAAAACGAAGACAAAAAGTTCATTATTTACTCATATTTCATCACTTTTCATTGAAAACATACTAAATATTCTGAGCACCCCATAAGCTCCAAGTGATTTTTTGGCTAAGCGTTTTTTAACAACCATTTTCAAACTATTCATTCAATGTTGATGTATCCCGCACATAAATGCAAATCCCTTGCCCTTTTACAGCTTCCATTCCTTAACGGATCCGCTCCGTTTTGTTAGCGTTTAAAAACGCTTTAAAATGCAACATGCTGGCGAGCAAAGCGTTCTCCCCAGCGATTTGGTGGCGATTTGCAAGCCTTTATGGCGAACGCTTTGTTCTGCCAACTAAATATGACAAGCACTGGAGCCGGGCCCACATTTGGATGGTGGCCCAAGGATGGTGGCCAGCTTCAGCTCCAGCTCGAGCTCGAGCTCCACCCCATCATCGGACCATCCACGCAGAGCCGCAGATCGAGCTGATAGGCCAGTTTTGCATAAAATGCAAAGCGTCGCGTTGCTGGCGGAAATGCGTTTAGAGTCCTTTGAGGTGGAGTAGCAGATGCACAGGAAGAAAATAGGTATATTTTGAATATTATAAGTGGTTTCATATAAAGTTTCTTTTTCGGTGATCTTTGTGATCTTTGAAATGTAAAGAGTTTGAAATAATTTAGTAGATGTATTTTGTATCAAAATATCAGCTGGAATGGCCTTTAACCCAAAGTTAGCTCTTAGCTTAGAAATAATCGTTAGCTTTAAATAAATAAATAAATACATTGAATATAAAATTTATAAAAGTATTTTGAAATTTAAAAACCACAGAACTTGCTTTAGATAAATAAAAAAAGGAATCAATTTCAATACAATTTTTGAGTATTTGAAAGTATTTGAAATTTAAAAACCGTTTTACTTGCACTCATTAAAAATTAATGTTGGTTGTTGGTGGTTTTTCTCTTTTTCTAATATTTTATTTGTATATTGGAATCCTAAGAATTCACAATAGTATCCCAATATTTAAATGATTTTCTTCCTCATTTTTTTGCGGACTACATTGATAACTTAAGATGATTTTTAGGAAATGCTCACAAAGGAAATTGCTAAAACAGCTGCATCTAAGTCTGAATAAGACTCTAATATCTTTTATTAATGTTCTTGCCATAATTTTTATTTGATATACAATTTTACCTTTGAATAACCACACATATGTGATATTTAGTTGCATATTTTAAACTCTATTAAAACGTATATTTATGCACTTTCTGTTTCCCTGTGTGTGGTGATGTGTCCGGTGCACTGGCAACATGCAATGCCAACACGTTACCACCGGGTTGCGTCTGGCGGACATCGCAAAAAGGGCTTTGTTTAATTGCGAGCTTGCAGTTTGCAGTTTTGCCGGGCTTCCTTTTACGATTCACCATGTGCCCCCTTCGCTGGATCGCTGGACCCTCGCTCCCGATTCCCTGCTCGCCTCCTGTCAACTGCATGAATTGTCCCTGGAGGCATATGCACCATGCTGCCTGCAATTGAGAATCGGAGCACGCTTCAAGTTTTGGCCAGGGCCGGGCCATACGAATTCCTATGCCCATGCCCATGCCCAACTCCATGCCCAGTTCCTGTTGCCTTTCCAAGCACAATGCGCGCATAATAATGAAGCCGGCGCAGGAGCAGGAGGAGCCCCCGGAGAAGGATCAGGCGCTGGAGCGGCAGTAAACCAGTTTGACCTGTCTAACACCCCTGTCCCGGGCCCATGGCCCCCGACTGGAATCATCGAGAGCCTGGAACTTTGCCTTGCATTTTGTCATATCAAGTGATTAATGGCTGATTTTCTTCTCCTTCAAGTTGTTCGAATTGACCCCCATTTGGGAGGCATTAGAATCCCATCTGTCTAGGCTGGCTGCCGGGGGCGGTCCAGCGATTTGGGTTCAAGTTAATCAAATAAAATGGAATTTCTTGTGTGCCATTTGGCCAAAGAATTGGTAAGCTGCTCCTTAATACATCAAATTATTTAGAAATCTCTTGGAATGAAAGACAAATGTGTTTATTGGGTTCTTAATAAAATACATTAAATGAAAATACGACTTTTTCTATGGTAAACTTTTAATAAGAGTCCTAAAAAGTTATTTTCTACTACTTATCAAATTCATTTGAATTATTTAACTTATTCTACGGTAGCCTAATGATTCTTCCCTCACCTGAGCCTGTTTGCCTTGAGTAACCGCACATGGCCACTCTTCTGATTTAAGCGGATTTTTTTTGGCTGGGCCCAAACTTTGTCCCAGTTATCCAGCAATGCTTTCCCATCTGCTCCTGTGCCCCCTGACCGCCTATCCGGCGACTGTTGGCCAACTGTTTACCACAACAAAGGCTGAGCGGGCAAACGAACTGAAAGTCCCTGCAAGAAGTTCTTTTAAAATCGCGCACGAGTGAGCAGAGGTAGGACCCCCCTTTTTATTATCCCCTTTTTGTGGGTTGCATATGCAACCGCGCCCGCTTTCTAATGCACTGAGAGAATACTAAGGAATTTAAGGTATTCATTTAAGACAAGATACAATTTAAACTTAATATCTGAGCCAAGTTTGCTGATGAGCAAAGCAATTGTCTTCTTTGCACTATCAGGCCTAAAATCAAGTTGAGATTTAAGTAAATTAAATCAAGCATTATTCCCAAATAAGTAGGTAACAAAAACATGCTAATATTTTAATAATATTTTCACCCAATTCCCATTTCAGTGCTTGTCAACGGTTTAGTGTTAGCCGCAGGTTTTTCGGGCTCTCTCTCGCTCTGTCTTGGCTCTTTCGCTCTTCTGGCGGCTTTCGTGCAATGCATTTCTATTGTTCTTGGCAGAAGAGAGCCGGAGCCAGTAAACTGCCAACGGGATAAAGAAATTACAAAGGCAAAAACAATGCGGGGTAGAGGGGGAAAATGGCCAAAACAAAGGCTGCCCTCCTGTTGGCCACTCCTTGAAAACGTAACGAAGTCGCCGTCGCTGTGGCCGTGGCCGTCCCCATAAGCATTCTAGTTGGAGTTTATTGGAAAATTAGTACATAAATAAGAGATTAAGTGTGGGTTAAAGAGGCTTAATATATCGGTTTTTTTTTACTTAAGCTTCAACTTTAATTTATCAATTACAACAAAAGAAATGAAGAATTTAAATAACATTTTAAATAAAAGTTAAAACAGTTTAAGAAGGGACTTTTAATAGTTCAAGTTTTACTTTAATGTAACCATAAAATCAATTAAATCCAGAACATAAATAAAAGTTAGAGTTGCTTAAAAAAAGGTTTAAAAATTAGTTAAGAAAGAGCCATTTTAATCGAAAAATATTTACTTGTATTTGGCATTAATTTTTATCTAGTGAACGTTTATACGATTTACCAAAAATAACGAATTTCCATATCAAATCTGTGAAATATTTCTTAAAGATTTACCTTCACAAATTTGTGACTTTTTAGCTTAATTTTTTATTATTCAACTTATTTACCAAATTTAGTTTCAAGCCTGCAATTAAATAATAAACCATATACTTCGAAACAGAAGCTTATTTACATAATTGGCAGTAAAAAAACGAGCATAAGTAGTTTGTGTATTTGATGTTGTGGCCATAATAGTTTTATTATCGGTACATAATAACTTTAGAGATATGCTAACCATATTTGCAATTTAATTATATTTTTTTAGCCACTGTGCTGCAGGCTCCTTGCCATCCAAGTCCCAAGCTCCAAGTTGCCGAGTTTCGGAGTTAGCCCCGTTGCCGTTAGTGGAGTTTAGATGCCGCCGCCGCGAGTCCGCATGATTTATGCGATTATTCTTTGCGCAGCGCCCAACTTTATTGTTTTATGCTTTTGTGGCCAGCGACGGTTACACCGTCATCCCGTCGCTCCGGCGCTCTGTTCCTCTGGCGTTCTGGCAATCCGCTGGATCGCCGCTCAGCGACTTGCAACTGCAACTGCACTCGTATCTGGCCGAATCGCCGCTGGCTTTAATGCCAGCCCCTCGCCGTTGCTCCAACAAGTCCATGTGCTGGGGCACTGCAAAATATGATCTTATAAGTTGATTTTTAATGTTGATAATCTACTTTTGAAGAGGTTAATAATTAAAAAGAATTATGCTTTCCTTTCATATATTTCATCTACATTTGTTTAGAAGCGCTTTTGTTGCCTCGAGGTCCAGTCGACCTGATTTAATATAAATAAATGAAAACTATATACCAGATCTCTTATGATTAGGACCGATTTTGTCACAAGACAAGTGTAGAAAGGTTGTTCATATAGTGTTTTTCGCTTGCAAGATGACAGCCAGTCAATAAACTTCACTATATATTAACCATAAGTATCACCGAATTCAGAATTGGGAATTTCTAGTGCAAAAGTGCTGCAAAGAGTTATACAAATTATAAAAACTGAATTTTGTGACACGGTAGACTAATGTAAAAACTTTCGTGGGAGTTTTTAAGACTGGTTAATGAAAATTAGAATTATCTGAACATTTTCTTTATGTGAAAAAGGGCTAAAAATTAATTATCGTTTACCAAACAATTTCTTAAAGTTAAAAAAGGGCATAGTGTTTACCATAATTATAATATTAAACATTGACGGTATCTAATATCAAGCTATCTATTGTAAAGCTTTATATTCTCAACAAAAATAAATTTAAACCCTTATTACCGCACAGATAATTTCCTTAAATTTTTCTCAGTGCTCAGAGGGGGGTCCTGCGCTAAAGCTGGCAATTATTGGGCGATGGAGCATATGCGGCCAGAACGCAGTGCAGCTGGGCATCGAGGAATCAGGGTAACCGAGGTATCGGGGCATCGAGGCATGCGCCGCAGCTTGCCGCGCCGGGTTAATGTCTTGTTGGTTATTGCCACGTCTGTTTTGCACTTGGCTGCCATGGGCCCATTTGTAATTTGGCACTAACGGGTCTGTTGATCCCATAAATTGCACGGTCTCATGCAGCCGGGATTGTGAACGGGATTGGGGTTGGGGATTGGGATACCAACCCGGCTGGCTGGCTGGCTCACTGGCTTATCAATATCTGTCCATTGGTGGAAACCTAGACAAGTTCATTATGGGGCGTATCGCGGTAATAACTGTCAGATCCGGAAACGCATAAACCCGCAATTTCATGCACCGAATGCACCGGACCCGTGGCTGCAATTAGAGGCGTCAACCTTGGGCATGCAAATTATTCCGGCTCCATCTCCTGGCTCCGATTTCAATTATCGGTCTTTGGTCCGGTTTTCGACATCGCAGCCCGTAAATGTCCAACGCGAATTGCACTGCAGCTATTTTCTATATATGAATTACTCTCGGCCATAAAACCACAGCAATTATCGGCAGTTTCCCTCTCATAACATTTTTGTCTTCTAGACTTGGCTTTCCGTCTCAGTCGCCAAACCAATTTGAGCTGACTTAGCCTTTGCAGCGCTCGACTGCAGCGGCTGTGGTCTATTTTTGGTAACTTGTCCAAACAAGCGGCTGCTCGGCTATTGTTGCCATCGGTTTTGTATTTTGTTTTTTTTTTTTCTTTGGGGCGTGTACCGAGACAAAAAAGTATAAAAATCCATAACTAAACAGGGACAGGGAAGGCTGCGATCGAACGGGGCGGTACCGTGGGATCTCAAGATCAAGTTGAAAGCTGAGTGAAATCTTTAATCATTAAAATATATGTGCATTTTTCTTCAAATTAAATTAAATAAATTATATTTTAGGTACAGTCAAATGGGTAGCTCTTGGTAAAACTAATGATATTATTGGACATTCTACTTTTTAGTTATGAAATATTTTATTTTGTTAACTCAATGACATGGTAAGATTGAAAAATTAATGATAAATTATTTAATCACTTTATTAGGTAGCCATTATGGATTTTTTACAGATTTATACTATAGATTACTAATTATTCAAAGGAACTATGTATATTTATATTGTTTATGAACATTGCAAGATAACAGAACAGTGCAACTATTTGGTAAAATTTGTAAGAAATATGTATAGATTTATCGCTTTTGTATTTACTATATATCATTATTATATAATATATTAAATCAGTATTTTAGCTTTAAAGTCAAAAAATTGATTTCATGTATACATTTTGGCTTACTTTTAATTGGTTTTCTTCCAACAAATAAGTGAAACACATTTTGATTTTAAAGTTAAATTTAAAGCATTTTTTATATTACGATATAATATTGATCGGGATATATCAGCCTTTCCCTTTTGATATATAGTACAATCCCTATCATTGGGTTCATTAATTTAAGCTGTAAGCAAATATATTGCACTGGAAAACTATTTGGTTTTACTACCAAAATTCAGCATAATAAATCCATAAAACCAAACTTAATTTGTCTACCAAGCAAAAACTACCAAAATCAATGATTCCTGTTTACATTCCTTGTCGATAGCCTGCAAAAAAATTGGTACAAGCACTGACCCAAATAACCGATTTCATAACTTTTATTGACCTCCCAACGACAGCACTCGGTCCATTATACCCGGCTTGAGTGTCGAGTTATTAGCGTGGCCCAAACAAAATGCATTTGTGACTTGCCTCCTTAGCTGCAGCTGCACCAAAGTCGCCGTTGTTGCCGCCTGTGTTGTGTGCAGTTGTTGCAGTTGCAGTTTGCTGTGCGGCGTTGTTAATGTGAATTTGATTAAAGCGAACGGGCTGCGAAATGCAGTCCGAATGGGAGCCCGGCTTTTTGGGATCAGAGCCCAGATATGAGCAGCCGCTCACTTCGGGCCAGCAGCGGTGCGCCACTCCAGCGCCAATTCAATTGCTTATTTACAATGTGCTAAAATTGTGTGCCCCGACAATTGTTCATTAAAAAGTCGGCACGAAGCGATATTGATTTTGGTTTTCGCCTGTCCGGTTTGCGGCATAATTAAATGTGGGCACAGTCGCAAAAACACGCCAACTTATCGAAATAATAACATTTATTTTAAGCCAATCCGGCCACGTCATGGTGATACCGCCCCGCCTCCTAGTCGCCCGCCTCTCACATCCACGCCCAGTCCAGTCCCAGATCCAGTTCCAGGCCGGAGTTCCAGTTTCGATTTCGAGTTTCGACTGCACTTCCAGCTGCACGGGGCACTTAAAATTTGCATTTGCATTTCATTTAGGAATGCAGCTGCAGCGGCCGGCCGAGTCTTTGCCGCTGCAATGATGACCTGACATTACTCATACGCACCGCCAATCGAAAAAGTATCGAACGGGCGAGAGTGCCATAAGTTTGCCAATTAGACTGTGGCAGATAGTCCGAGTGCAACTGCAACGGCAACTGCTTAAAGGAACTGCCGATGGCAACTTGTTGCCAATGCCAAAGGACTGCACTTGAAACAAAAAATCACCTCTTAAAGTTTATTTTATTTAGTTTTGGGTTTCGTTAACATTTGTTATTTGATTTTAACTTTTATTTTATAATTTTGATGATAACAAAGCTATGAAACAGTAAATATTGAAATTAAATTATGTAAATAAAGCCATATAAATATTTCAGACAGGAAGTAACTTAATTCATATAAATATGTATAGTTCCCATGGGAGTGTGTTTGTTATTTAAATACAATAAATAATTTAATATACATTTTGAGAAACTATTTTATGTTATTTATTAAATTATTTTATGACAATTATTTTAGAGATACCATTTTATATTCTAAATAATTAATAAGATGTTTGAAACTTTTTAATAAAGTTAAAAAAATGTATATCCCATAAAAAATATTTTTTTTTTTTAATTTTAATTAATTTTTATATTTGGTATATTTCTTTTAACGTTTCGCCTTAAAAAATTGAATATTTAGATTAAAATTTATTGCATAATTAGAAAATAATCTTTTATTTAATCGCTCAATATTTTCCAAAATTTAGGAAGAGATACTACAATAATAAATATATCAATAACTTCTCAGCATAGCAAATAAAATAGAAAGTTTTACTTTTACACATCGAAAAATAAATACTTTAAAATCATTCAATTGCATACTAAATATTTATTTAAAATTTAAGCTTAATTGATAGCTTGAGGGATCCATTGCTTGCAATGGAGTTTGCTTGGAGTAAAACAACCAATATTGTTTAGTAAAAATAAAAGACAAGCCATTAGCCTATTTTTTAAAATAAATAATATAAAACAATTATGATACCTTGAAGTCTTTTCAAAAATATTTTCTCCAAAATTATTAACCCCTGTAAAGTGTACCAATCACAGTTAGAAAACATGTGTATTCTTTTTTTACCGACCTGTAAAGTCTACCTATGAGAGTTGGAGAACATTTGTATTATTGACCACACTGATGGAATAATTAAGGAACAATTTTTACGAGTGTGGCAGCCTGGAAACGCGGCAACTTGCAAACCAGCAACCGGCAACTGGCGATTGTCGCATTCGTAATGAGTTCTGTGATCCCCACGGTCGCCATGCAAATTGCCGCCTGTCAGTGTCGCCTGTCGAGTGATAAGCCAAGGCGAGTGCTGAGTTTTCGCCACCGGCGTTGGCCATCAGCCTTTGGCGTATCATCGGCTATCCGGACGGGGGATTGGGA
>VNJV01006493.1:0-72200 GCA_008042635.1 Drosophila nikananu
ATTCTTTAAAATATATGTTTATTTTATTTTTAAAACATTAAATATGCACCATATTAGCATTTTCAGAGAAAAAAAGTGAAATGTACATTTCGAATTTGGAAAAAAATTAAGAAAACTGCCGCAAAAAACATTAATTTTCGAGTATAAAATCTACTATTTATCACACCACAGAGTATGACCACTCAATCGAAAGGTACTAAAAGTACCTTTTATTTAAAAAAAAAATTATGAAAATATCTCAGCAGGTTCACGAGTTATGATTTTTGCAACCCAAAAGTATCTAAACTGCCACTGTGCGACGCAAAGAAGGGTCTTGGTGCTGGTCCTGTGCAGGGCATTAATGTGCCTTCCCCTAAAACTCCCTTTGGCAGCATTAATTGCCAATAATTATATTGGTTTACCTTGCCAACCGTTTTTTTTTTTTTTGCTTTTTAGGGATTCCCTTTTGTCCTGCTAGATATTTACCCATTCTTTAAATTGAAAGTCGTTTGGCGAATTGTATTTTAAAGAGCCCAATAATATGGGGCTTTCAAGGGGATCGCTTAAACGGCTAATCAAGTCAATAGAGATACATCCCAGACCCCCAGAGTCGCCACAATTGCAACCAATTAAATTTGCATAAATTGGCCAGCTCATCCGCGCTGGCAGATCAAAATGCCAAACAATAAATGTGCACTGACAATTACAACAAAAATTAAATTAACTTATTAACACGCCCCATGTAAATGTCGCCGCGACACAGACACAAATGAAATGTAATACGAGTCCGAAAATGCCACCGCTGCTGGCCGCTTAAATATATAATCCAATCAGCAAACAATGAACGGGGATTCAGGACTCGTTATTAGCCTGGCAGGGCAGGGGATATTTCAGCAGGACAATTGACAAGGCATTAATGGCAGAAATATAATTCAATTTAGCCAACACATTGATATATTCAAGATATTGTTTGAAGCCCAGGGGATATATGCCTTTGGTTTCTTATTATAAAGATAGATTTTCATTATATATTATATTATATATTAAATATGCGCAGTTGCTCAGTTAATTAATGGGCAATTTATTTCAAAAAAAAAAAAGAGATTCAAACAAAGTAAAACTAATCAAATACTCTCTTCCTTCCTTCCAGGACTTTGACAAGGAGATCAACTGCCACAAGATCCACTCGCCCAGCAGCAGCAGTCAGGCCCACAGCCTGCACCACCAACATCACCGCCACCACAGTCACAGCCTCAGCCACAGCCACAGTCACACTCACAGTCACAGTCACAGTCACAGCAGTCGCAGCAACCACAACGATGACGACATGGAGATCCTGCTCTCGCCCCCGCCCGCTAACCACTCCCACTCCCACTCGCCCTCGCCCTTCGACAGCAAGGATCATGTCAAGGAGCTGGAGTTCTACAAGAACCTGGCGGCCAAGGCCGCCTCTCTGGCCAACCAGCACTCCTCGCCGCCCTTGCCCATGCCCCTGCCCCTACCCCTGCCCATGCAGATCGATGGGGACGAGGACGAGAACGAGGGCGAGGGCGAGGGCGAGGGTGAGGCCGAGGCGGAAGAGCAGGCGGCGGAGGAGCTGCGACTGCGGCGCGAGGAGCAGGCCCAGGCCAAGGCGTTCGCGGCGCATCTGAATGGAACTAGTGAGTACATATCGAAAGCCAAACGCAACAAAATATATATATCTTTCGGGGATGGAAACTGAATGTTGGGGAAATACGGAGAGTATACTTCAAGGATTTAACTATATCTTTGAGAGGGATTCTTAGCTGGGAATGTACTTACCTAATTTATTGATTTATTGTCTTCCTTTGCAATTAATTTGTTGCTAATCCAACTCCCAAGAATCACATTATATTTACCTAAATTTTGAATACTGTGAATATGTCCTCTATCTAAAGTTCTACAAAAATGAAGAAAAAAAGAAAAGAATATTAAAGAATATGGTCGGCATCAAACGTTAGTTAAAGAATACAATAAATATTTTACGATTTTTGTTATATGAACTATTTTAATATCAAAAATTCACGCACCTTTTAAGGAACTGAAAAAGAATTCAAAAGCAGCTCCAAACTTGAAGGCCTCAAGCCTTTCCCTTGTAAAATTTACTTAATTTAAATTAGATTATACTATAAACCAAGTCTTTGATAGAACTAAATTAATCGAGAAATAAAACTAAGATTAACAGGAAATGACCTGCATATACTAAATTTTGGAATCCTAACTTAAGGTTTGTTTATTTAAAAAAAAAAACAATAAGCTAGAACAGAAAAGTTTGTGTAGCCTTTCAGCTTCATTTGGATCTTAGGATAAATTAGAAATCACTGATAACTAAACCAAAATGTAAGTGTTAAATTCAAACAGAAAAGCTTTTTGTAAGGTTTGCGACTTTAAAAATATACAAAATACAAATTGTATACTCATCACTTTTAATGATGATTTAAACTCTATATTCCTTCATTGCCTACCTCTGACTGATATTTTAACACCCAACAAATGTGTAAAAACACAGAACCTCGAGTGTCATTTCTCAGTGTGCCACATTTTTGCTTACCTTTCCCTCCGAGTGTAATTTACGAGTGCGCTTATTTGGCTGCATTTACATTTACTTAACGCTCTAATTCCCCCAGACTAATTTTGTATAATTTATCTAAGACTTCTCTGCACGGCGAGTTTCCATCCTCGAAGGCCGACACACCGACACAGTCATTTATCCCCAGAAACCCGAAAGCCCGGCCCGGCCAAAGTAAACTGGCAATTAGTGCTGGGCCCCCATCCTTGCCACCACTAATTCGGCAAAGAGTTTTGCAACAAAAACTAATGACAACATTTTGTGTGACTCTTGTTCAAAATCCCGCAGTGCAAGACATGATAAATTTGCAAAAATTACAAAATTTGGCCACGCTACAGCAGCAGCAGCAGCAGCAACAGCAGCAGCATCCGCATCCGCATCATGGGCACCAGCATCCGCACCAGCACCATCATCACCATCCCGCCACGGCCGCTGCACTGGCAAGTCTTCAAGGATTAGCTGCCTCCGTGTTCAATTCGCCGTTGAATCTCAGCGTGGGCGGCGACCCGGCGACCGCAGGAGCTGCAGCAGCAGCCGGAGGAGTGGGAGCCGGCTCTGGGAGTGGAGTGGGAGGAGCCACATCCGCCTCGCCCACCCTTAACGGGGGCAAGAGCAAAACGGCCAAGGGCGGCGGCAGCGGGAGCAGCAGCTCGGGCAACAACTCCGGGGGATCCGGGCAGAACTCCGGGACCAGCAGCTCCGCCCAGCAGCAGCAGCAGCAGCAGCCGGATAATCCCAGCAGCAGCAGCTCGCCGCATCCCCTCAGCGCCTCGACGCTGGCCAATGTCCTGGCCGCGGCCACGGCCTCGCCCCCGCCCAGCCTGCAGGCGCCGCCGGCAAGCGCCCAGATGCCCCAGCTGATCCTGGCCTCCGGGCAGCTGGTTCAGGGCGTCCAGGGGGCCCAGCTGCTCATACCCACGGCCCAAGGTGAGTGCTGGGGGATAGTTGGGGTATCAATAACATAGTTGACTGGGCTTGACTTTTAGCGAGTCCTGCCAGAGTCGCGGGACATTAGAGCCCCTAAAGCGATTAAGGTAGCTTTCAATTTCCTCTCTTTGTGTGTGGGGCAAAGGGGATTCCAGGTAATCCTGTCAAAAACAACCAAGACAAGGGAATATTATGCGCGAGGAGAGGAAAATATCTAAGTTAGTTAAAGGGTTTAAAGTCCTTGAATATTTCTATGTTAGGAGTTCAGTTTGAAGGGGCTTTAATTAATGATATTTTATATACAAAATATTAAGCCCTTATCTTCCCTTTTCCAGGCATTGCTGTTCAGACCATTCTCACCATCCCAGTGAGTCCCCAGATTCCCACCTCGGAGCAGTTCTTGCCCAATGCTTTCGGAGCCTTCGCTAGCTACCAGCAGCAGCAGCAGCAGCGGGAGCAGCAACGCGAGCAGCAGCGGGACTTGCTGCCGCCTTCGCTGGCCGCCCTGCAGCATGCCACCGCCCTGCCCCAGCTGGCCCAGACACCCACGAATTTACTCAAGCCCAATCTGTTCTCCACGGGCGTGCAGCAGCTCCTGACAGCCCTGCACCCGGAGCTCTTCGCTGCAGCCGCGGCCACGCATCAGCAGCAGCGGGAGCAGCAGCAGCAACAGCAGCAGCAGGTACAGCAGCATCAGCGGGAAAGGGAGCGGGAAAGGGAGAGAGAAAGGGAAAGAGAGCGGGAACGAGAGCAGCACCTGGGCATGGGCCACCTGCCGCACTCGCACCTGGCTGCCGATCTGAGGCGCTCGGCGGAGAGATCCCCGCCAGCCAGCTCGCCCACGGGCGGCAGTCCAGGATTGCCGGTCAAGGGACCGCCGCAGGCGCCACCCGGAGCCGCCTTCCTGCTGCAGCAGCAGCTGCACATCAAGCCCGAGACGCAGACTCACCTGCACCACCACCTGCAGCCGCAGTCCTCTGCCTCGGCGGTTTCCTCCTCGCTGCCCCAGATCAGCCTCAGGCATCCGGATGAGCTCACTGCCCCGCAGATGGAACTGAAACCGCTGGAGCTGAGTGCCAGCAGCTCGCCGCCGGCACCGCCGCCGCGTCACCACTTCGGACACAGCATGCGGTCGCCCAAGCACAGTCCGCAGGGCAGGCCCACGTCCGGCGGCATGAATCTGAGCCAGCACCACGATCGGCACGAGAGGCTGGAGCGACTGGAGCGCCTGGATCGCCAGGAGCGGCACGAGCGGCGCTCGCACACGCCCACGGCGACGGCCACCCGGGCCAGCGTGTCGTCCAGCTCGGGCGGAGGAGGTCATCTGGGAGGCAGGCTCTCGCCGCCGGCCTCCCTGCCCTCCAGCTCGGCGGCCAACAGCATCAGCGACAGAGGCTACACATCCCCGCTGTTCCGCACGCACTCGCCCCAGGGCCATGCCCTCTCGCTGGGCGGATCTCCGCGTCTGGAGCGGGATTACCTGGGCAACGGACCCAGCTCCGGGGCGGCCACCTCGACCAGCAGTTGTGGGGCGCCATCGGCGGCGGCGGGCTCGAGTGCGACGGCCAACGTACTTAGCAGCATCAACAGGTAAGTGAATCCTGTAATTTGCCAGCTTCGACTAGCTTAGTATTTGCCTTATTTCAGACTCAATGCCTCCAATGGCGAGCTGACCATCACCAAGTCCTTGGGAGCACCGACGGCCACGGCCACGAGGCCCTCGTCAGCCTCGCCGCGCGAGGATTCGCCGGGTCCTGGACCGTCCACCTCAGCCGGGTCCCTGATGCAGCCGCTCAAGCTGAGCCCCTCGTCGCGCAGCGAACCGCCGCACATGTCGCCCAATGGCAATGACAACGACAACGACCTGCTCATGGACTCTCCGAGTGAGTAAAGATCGATTCTTTCTTGCCTCTTCTATAAACACGTTAAAGCAGGGATGCAAACTGAACAAGTTCGAAGGCTGATGTATTAAAAAAAGAATATTTCTATTACAAAAACATAAAGTATCCACATCCACCCCTTCTATCGGTTTGCATTCCCACTTTAAAGCGCCCATGTTATCCTTAGCGTAGCATTAATTTCACACACAAATTCCCCAAAACTGTTCTAAGCATCCTTCAGCCGGCTTAATGATCCCAATAAGCCGGAGGCCCGAAATTCGAGTGCTCTTCCCGCAAATGTACATGTATAATTGGGGTGCCGGGCAGTCGGCTGATGATGATTTGATATTTTAAGAGCCGCACTCGTGTGCAACACGGCGTATGCGTGATATGTGTATGTGCACAAAGGCGAGGGCGAGGAACGAACTTTTTGGCCAACATTAATTAACGAAATTTCCACCGAAAGGCAACTTTCAGGCAATGCCAAAAGCCCCAACAACTTGACTGCACTTTATGTAATTTTGCAAAAGAAAATCAACTAGAAGCGCAGAGCACCCTTCCCTCTGCAGTATCCTGCCAGGAGTGATATACTCCGCGCCGTCTGTCACCGTGTGTGCGAAAAGTTTCGCCGTGCATTTACACGACTTCTCGAGACGCAGCCGAAGGATTCATAATTGATGCAGACTTCCAGCGGGAGTCCTGGCTCCTGGCTCCGGGCTCCGGGTCGGGGGATTAGGTGAGCTGCTAAACAAAACTTGCCCGAATGCGCTGCACTGTGTATGCCCCCGAAAGTTGAGAGATGTCAACCGAAAGTGTTGGGCAAATTAGCAGCGGCGTTGACGTTGTCACGCTCCGCATCTGCTCCGGGATTGGATTAGGTTTCGGGGCCAGACGGCAGCCCGGGATCGAGCCGTGTCATCCGGCCTGATGGGATTAGCCCAGGGCGGATTATGGGCACACCAGCACACCCCAGAGTGGGAGTCTCTTCCTCTCTCAGTGTCTTGTTTGAGCATTTTGAATTGATTAGATTCCGCCCCGCTCGACAGGCCTTAATTGAAACTTTCGGATGCATTAAAAATGCAATCAGCACAAGCCCGGCCAACGACAAGAAATCAAGGCAAAGCCCCCCAGAGCAGCAGCCATTAGAGGAGCTTCCGAGCAGAGTCATCAGGATGGGGATACCACCTAGAGTAGCAGCAGCAGCAGCAGCAGCCGCCTCGATTGCCACATCTCGGATCGTTTGCGCATACAAATTGCAGACAATATGCGGCTTAATTACTACTAATTGATGCATACAAAAACTTAAGATGTCTTCCGCATTTAATGACATTTTTCAAACGCTGCAGCAGCAACAAGCGAGGCAAACAAAGCCAGCGAGCTGCGACGACAGCTTGAGTTACGGCCCGGCGAAGGATGCTGCCACATCCGCTCCACTGGCTCCCGCCCCCCTTAAACCCAATCCGTTCTCGCATCTTAATTACCGCCAAGGCACAAGGCTGCCGTTGCATCGAGCTGCCGGGACCCTTGTCGTTCCCTCCTTGCATATCATTAATAAATAAATCAAAATTCTGCGCCAGTAGTTTGCATCCTTCGGCATCCAGCGGCATCCTTGTCTTGCCTTGGCAAAAACAAATTAGGCAGATAAAAGCCGTGAGTTTCGCACCTGCCTAATAGACAAGAACAACTTGCCCCGGCAAGTGTCTTCCGCGTGCTTCATCACTTTACCTGCGATGCAGCACTATAATATAGTATAATGTTTTGCCATTACCGCAATTACCTGTAATTAAGACCGCGACAGGGCAGCAATTTACGGTGTCGTTTTCATTGTTAATTACGCCGGGGAGCTGGGCCAATTTTCACATTTATTAGTTTGGCTTAAGTTGTGTGCTGAAAGCTGAGAGCCAGGGGATTATCCACTAATCGAATGTGTTTCCCGCCCGCCCAGATGAACCCACCATCAACCAGGCCACCACCAATGTGGTGGACGGCATCGATCTGGACGAGATCAAGGAGTTCGCCAAGGCCTTCAAGCTGCGCCGCCTGTCGCTGGGCCTAACCCAGACCCAGGTGGGTCAGGCGCTGTCGGTGACCGAGGGACCCGCCTACAGCCAGAGTGCCATTTGCAGGTGAGCTATGCATGGACGAGATGGGGTTCTAAATAATGTAAGACACTCGATATGAGGACACTAGATGCTTTAAGGAATTGTTTCAGTAAATAAAACCAATAAATTCTAAAAGGGTTTGAGTTCATAAAGTCAAGTTAACCTTCAGATTACTTAGCTATAATTCCCATTTAGTCAACTTTAATTTATGTAAAGTGGTAAAGGAATCGTTTCGAGACTAAATTCACTGTTAGTGCAAGCCAAAAGGATTCTTTATCGGATACTTTCCCCCTTTAGCCAATACGTTTCATTATATTTTATCAACTGTATTTTTTTCTTAAGTCCACATATTTATGTTTCCCTCATTTGTTTTTCGTAAACTTCTGGAACCAATTTTCGTAGAGTGCCAGGACATTTTCCAACAAAGCTAAAAAAAATATGAGAAAAGAAAACGATACGAACAAATGCTAACCAAATTAACCACGAAAAACAGACAACAAACCAAGTTAAATGCTAAATTAATTTTATTTCCTTTATTTGTTTATTTATTTTCGATTCAAACGCCAACTCTATCTAACTCTCTCTCTCTCAACATCGAATGTCGAATGCCAACAATCGAATGCCACCACCGAATATCGAATATCGAAAATCGAATACCCATTGTCGAATGTCGAATGTCCTGTCGAACCAACTATCGAATGCAAGCAGTGCACTCGCTGCGCAGATGTACGCCGCTCAACTGTCGACGCAGCAGCAGAACATGTATGTGTGCCTCTGTTTGGCTGTGTGTGTGTGGTGTGCGTGGTGTGTGTGTGTGGTGTGTGTGTGGTGTATGTGTCCAAGAGAAACCTAACTAAAGTGCAAGGCTCATTAACCTGTTCATTTCGCCATGTATTTCTTTTGTTTCACGTTTAATTTGCACGAATGCGCTCCCCGAATTGGCCCAGGGCATTGCCAATGAGCAAAGTATTTAGCGGCTCACCCGAAACGAAATGAAATGAAAGAAAGATCGTACCCAAACCGAGAATGAATGCTAATTGACAATGTCCTGGCACTTTAGTTACGTTTCTTTTGCGTTATACCAACCGAGAGAGAGCCGCGTTTCTAATGCCATAAATCCCCCATCCCCACCGCAGGTTCGAGAAGCTGGACATCACACCAAAGAGCGCACAGAAGATCAAGCCTGTGCTGGAGCGCTGGATGAAGGAGGCCGAAGAGAGGTGAGAGTATGGAGGCGATTCCACGCGACGTCTAGCCCCCGTGGGGCGCCATGACAGGACAGACCTTACTAACGAATCTGATTTCCTCCCGTTTTAGCCACTGGAACCGCTACAAGTCGGGGCAGAACCACCTCACCGACTACATCGGCGTGGAGCCCTCCAAGAAGCGCAAGCGCCGCACCTCGTTCACCCCCCAGGCCCTGGAGCTGCTGAATGCGCACTTCGAGCGGAATACGCATCCTTCGGGTGAGTGGTAACTTTCAGTTACAACGAAGCCAGAGACCAGGAGCCGCAAAACTAACGTTATTCTCCCCGAAACAGGTACGGAGATCACCGGACTGGCGCACCAGCTGGGCTACGAGCGGGAGGTGATCCGGATTTGGTTCTGCAACAAGCGGCAGGCCCTCAAGAACACCGTGCGCATGATGTCCAAGGGCATGGTCTAGGGCCAGGGACCCGTGTAAATAGCTTGCTGGAGTGTAAATAGCTACCTAGGTTAAGTGTGTGGGTGCGAGTGTATTACAGTGTGATAGTTGTAAAACACCCTAGGATTTAGCAGTTAGGCCATGTAAAGTAATACCGTGTGTCATAGCATTTACAAAGGACATCGGCTTACCAAGCGAACCACAGAACCCGAGACCCAAGAGCCCGATCCCATTGAATACGTAGCCATAAGTCATTACTTAACACTTATCATATCCCAAATAGCCTAAAAGTAGTCTAAAGTCCCCAGGCAGACTTGTGCAGTTTTAGGCCAAATTTTATCACATTGATGTGCCATTCCAAGCGAAACCCACTCAAAAACGAAGGGGGACATTAAGCGTAACAAATTAAATACTAAATGTTTAACACCATTCAAACCAAAACTGCATACAGAAATCGATCTAAGAAATTCATAGAGCTCGTAAGCGATGAGTAAACATTTGCATTTAATGCGTTGGCTAAACTTGTATACTGAAACGAATCTGATTTCAACCATTCATAAACAAATTATAATCCTAGCAGTTAGCCAGTTCGAAAACTAAGAAATTCTATATGGTAGCCCCTCGAAAAGAACAAAAGAAGGCAGGACAGGACAGTGTGTTTAGAGTAAGCAACTTTATGTAGCAACTTAAAAGACAAAAGATCGTAAATTAAAAGAAACACAAAAGAAACAATATTTAAACTACGAAATTTAAATGGTACATAGCAACAAAGCAGCTACAACTGAACAAAAAAAATATTTAAATGATTGTAATAAAAAAATACTATTTAAAAAATTAAAGAGTACTTTGAACTTATTGACTATTTTCGGCATTATCACAAAGAGCAACCAGCGGGGACCTACGAGTAAGGCAAAGCGTGTAGTGACTTCGTTGCATTAATTTTAGTTTAAAAGTAAGTAAAGTATCCAGGGCAAGAGGTGGCTTAGGTCCAACTCTGAGCTACCCATCAGTCGCTGAGCATGACCTCCAGGTTCTTTTGCTTCTGCCACACGCGGTACTCAATGAGGCCATATCTGGGGAAGAAGAACATAAAATATTTGGTATTTTTTCGACAAATTCAAACTGGAAACTCACCCCAGGCAGCCCACCAGCATAACGGCCATCAAGAGCACCAATTTCGTAGATGTGCAAAGCTGCGAGCTGATGACGTAGCCGATGACTGAACCCGAGCTTTCCCACAGCCGAAAGTTGCTATAGGCGGCTATCAGGTGATTCGGGAACAGGATGCCATAGAAAGCTGTCAAGTAAATGTCAGAAGTAAAGTGTCTGTTAAGCCACGGCTTCCGGTTCGAGTCCGCACTCACCGTTGACCACAACCAGCCAGATTCCATCGCAGATGCCCCAAATGGCGGCAAAGGTGCAGTACCTCAGGTAGTCGCCCCCCCGCGCCTCCCAGCCGTACATGTACGCCAGCAGGCAGAGGTTTAGCACCGCACACAGACCGGCCAGGGTGACCCTTCCGATGCGCTCCACCAGGGCCCCCGCAATGCCGGCGGCCACCGCATTCGCCACTCCAAAGCAGATCATGGCGAAGCCTATCCGGGAGATGCCCCAGCCGCAGGCCACGAAGGAACGGGTGAAGTCCACGGCAAGGAAGGCCTCTTCCAGGCCAATGAACATGGTGATGGGCAGCATCAGGATCTGGCGACGCTTCCGCAGCAGATTAATGGTCACCGTGAGCAGCTTCAGGCCGGACATGCCGTCGCCAGTATCGCCGCGCTTCATGCCATAGCTGGGGGGGATCACAGAGTCATTAGAAGAGTTGGTAAAGGGGGTTATACCCTGACCTACTCACCGCTTGAGTGAACTCACACCGAAGATCATCAGGATCACGGCCACTGCCATGCAGGCCAGGAAGATGGAGTTGAGCAGCTGTATCTGCTCGGGAGCCGGAGGCACCAGATTGGGATTCGCTTCGGCGCCTACACCCGGACAGAAGCGGGCTCCACACAGCTCCGCCACCCTGCTCCTCTCCAGCTCCAGCTGCACACTGTCATTCGCCGGCGACTGGCTCTCCGGAGCACTCAGCGTGAGCACCGAGGAGGAGATCAGGTTGCCCCACACCTGGGCCATCTGGTAGAAGATGAAAAACAGCCCAAAGAAGCGCACCGTGTTGACATCCTTGCGCGACCTGTTGCCCCGCACCTGGGTGAGGGCCTCGGACACGGTGGAGAGGTACGTGCACTTGGAGCACCACAGCGGGCCGCCGCCAAAGCCCACCATGAGGGCGGCCGGGATCAGGGTCTCGAAGCGGGGATAGAACTGGGCGGCGATGTAGGGCATGTAGGCGAACAGGGCCAGGGCCATGGTCAGCCGGCAGCCGAACCAACTGTTGATGGGCGACAAAGAGGTGGAGAGAGAGGTGGGTGAGTGGCAGTGGCAAGTGGCAAGTGGCACATGCTTAGCAGGCGGTCATTTATTTCGGGGCCCAAGGCCATAAATCTAAATAAATCGAGTTAACTGATTAAAGTTGCCTGCGCCAGCAGTTCGTGCCTGGAATAAGCCAAGTGAAGCGGCGCCGTCGCTATAAATTAGCGATTTGTTTAAATGTCAGCCAGGGGCGGACTCCCCCGAATCGGAAATAGGGATAGCTCCGGGCCTAGCAGGTTACCGGGAGGGCGGACAAGGGGCTCTAATCCAAGGACTTCCTGTTGACATTTTTACAGCCAAATGCGCTCGAAGTCACACACATAGAGACTCCCTTCTGGGGGCGGCGTCGTCGGCCGTGCTGACTGCGCTTTCGGCATGTTGTCACATCTGCATAAAACCGCCATAAAAAATACCCGCCAGACAATCACCGAAACTTTTATGGCATGCCACACGTCTACGTGCAGCTTCACCCTCTCGCGAGACAAAGGCAGCGACGAAACCCAAATTGGCAATTAAGCTGAGAGGCAGCGGCGGCCATTATTTTCGGAGCTATCCGTCTTGTTCGCAACTGCAACTTTGGCTGGCTGAAAATTCAAATAGCTGTCATTATTTTCTCTTTAAAAACATTATTTCCACTGGGATTTCCCCAATGGCCTATGCAGAAGAGCAACGGACATCTTACTTGCCACCACATTTGATGGCTTAAAGCTTAAATGGTATAAATATAAACTCAAAACCCACTTATCCGACAAATCCTTTTCCTATTTGCTTAAGCAAAATCCATACTAAAAAATTCTTCATTGGAAAACTTTGCCAGTGTCTGTGTCAGCCACTTTCCGGCCCAAAAAGTAGTCAGGAGAAAACTCACCTAATCACGGTCATGGGCAGGAAGATGTTGGACAGGATGAGGGAGCCGTAGATGACCGCCAGGGTGGTGGTGCCCAGGGCCTTGTCCGCATTCACCGAGCTCTGCAAATTCGAGGTGCCGTGGAAGGCCGTGAAGTGTATCATGAAGGCCAGGCCTATCACTACCACGTTCTTGGTGATAATGAAGCGTTCCCGCGGCTCGTATTGCCGCTGATTGACTTTGTTGTCGCCATTGGGCCCCATAGCTCCTGCTCCGGGTGCGGCGGCTGGTCTGGGTGCCATGGTGGCTCCATTGCCTTGTGCCACACTGTGTTCCAGTGCCAGCTCCTCGTTGTTGGTGTCCGACGTGTCACTCGGGTAAACCATGTTCGGTCGGGGCGCTGTGGCGAGTGTGGAGGTGGAGGTGAAGTCTGCGTGGCGGGGTCCCTGGGGTCAGCGGGCCCTGAAAGGAAACAATTGCTCTCACTCGTTTGGTATTCTGTAGGCAACATCGAGTTGAATGCAGGCGTTATGTGGGAGGAGGAAGTGGGCGAAAGTGGGAGGCAGTGGAAGGAAGTGTGCGGATGTGGGCCATGTGGTGATGGCTTCCTGTTGCCTGGCATTTTAAAGCTCGAAAACTCGCAATATATGGTAACGTCAGGCACAGTTGCAGCAGAAGGTGCATCTTAATAATGTGGCTAGAATCGTAGTTGTTATTGGTGGAAGCCAACTTACTTAATTTTTTGTTTTTTAGTATAAAATGCAAGGTATTTAAACAGTTGTAGTTTAGTATTTATATAATTTTTCTGGAGAAATTAGTACATTTTTGGCTCCAAAATCACTAACACCTTAAATGGTTTTTTGATCGTAAATTGGTTTAAACTTCTAGATTAATGGAAAACCCAACTATGAAATTCAGGCCTAATTCCCCTTTGACTGCTGACCATTTATAACATACTCCAGTTGGTCAAAATCCACAGAAATGCAAATGGAAAGCAAAAGAAAGAAGGTCTTTCTTTTGCTATTATTCCTCCACTGTCAATAGTTGAGAGAGTGCGCCACAAACAAGCTAGTTTTGAGGGCTATAAACTCAATAACATTAAGTATTCCTAGTCTTCAGTATCTGGAACACCAATCAATGGGTATTTAACAGTCTATACCCATTTTAATCCAGTACCACACCCAATCGATGTGCCTAATCTCTTAGCCCAAAAACTGCATAGCGGCCTCAGAGATAATGCCAGGGCCTAGGCCTAATTGAAATTGCATTTTGTGGGTTGCAGCTGAAAAACTGAATTACTTACAGATAGAGGCCCAGCACCGATTTCGAATTCAGCACTTTTATGGCAATGCCTCACCCATTCGGGCCGAAAGTCGAGTCTTTGTTCAAGGGCCCCCCGTGGCCAGGGCGGCTCTCGAAATTTCACAGGATCAGCTTTAAGTTATTCATATCGCTTCCCCTGTCTTGGCCATACATATTCGGGGCTTTGGGTTTCGCTTTTCGGGCCATAAGCCTGCCCGAGCTGCCACGCCCCCGCACACACACACGCATTCCCAAGGACACTGGGGAAAACTCATAATCCTTTGGGCTGCCTCACAGCACGAACTCCGTCTGGCAGCCACAATTTATGCCCGTCTACGCCCCGAAGTCGGCATAAAACGATTCTGCGACTCTGTTTGCATTTGATTTTGGGCCGTGCCGCAGCGACACTTTATGAAATTTTACACCTTTGATACAAAGTTAAAGGTCTGTTTGCCAACTTCTGAGTGGCTTCACACCGGCTGCCCCTCCCAGGACTTCTCTTTGTCTTTGTCCCTGTCTTGATTTAATGTAAATCGCTGGCTGTACACAAACCGATTGAAATGTTCACCCGCGCCTGGGGGCCTCAAGTGGAAATTGATTTTGTACACCTGGCGGCGCTGCGCGGAGCGTGAATTAATTGGCCAAAGTTGAGTTCCTCATTAGCCCAACCACCGCTTTTAATGGGCTTTCCGTTCGATTAGTGGCCCCAAATCGGCTTTAAAGCCTACTTCTCGGCACATTCCTCGTACGCAGTGTGGGCCGAGTGATAGGAGGCCTTGTGGCATGTTGCAATTGGCCAGTAACAAGTGGCAAGTGGGTATAGCAGCTCCACATTAATCAAATTCCAGCCATAGGAAGGCCACATATGCAGCACTTCAAGCGGTTTTTATCAAGTGAAAAACAGACAGGGAAATCTATGGGCGTTTTAAAGCCTGAGTGGAGGTCCCATTAAAACGGACAGCAGCTCAAAGGCCGCCGGGAAGGAGGTGTTCCTAGGGGAAACCCAACCCAGTGGACGGGTCAACGAGGAGCATCATCGTTCATCATCTAAATGAAAATCTGGAATAATCATCAAAATGGGCGCTACCGAAATTGCCGGCCATTTGTTTTTTATGCACAACACAGCCGCCGGTCCCCTTTCGCACTCCCCATCACTAGGAGCAGGGCTCCAGGACATCAGGACATGACGATGGCTCGTTAAAGAGCATTCCGGCTTTACATAAAGTGCCCAAACAGCGTCCACTGGGCTGGGACTGATAACACAACGATTCCCTGCCAAACTTGAATTCAGCTTTATGCGGTTGACCAGCAATTTAGCTAAATTATTGCCCCGCAGATGACAGACAGACAGACAGTCGGACAGTCGGATAGTCGGCAGTGGGAAAGTGTTGCGGAATTATTTAGATGGGATTCGGATAGATGCCAGCCCATAAATCTCCCGTTCAAAACTTCAATTTGTATTCCCTCAACTTTGTTTTACATTTGTTTCGGATTTGATAAATCGACTCCGGCACATGTTGAGGTTCTTGTTTACACAAAAAAGGAGCAGCTTTGAAAACACCTTGCGTCCTTTTCCTTTCGCCCACACGAACTAATCAATCACGGGCCGGAAAAAAGTGAAAAAGGGACTGGAGGGGAGGACTCGTATGTGGGCCAAACAAAAAGATTGACTTATGGCGCTGACACACAGCAAATAAATTCGACGGCATCGGAATTTGAGTGCGAGTCCTGGCCGGAATAACTTGGCACTTAGCCGCACATGTTGTTGGCCTCCGTCAGGGCCTAATGTCCCGCAATTAACTTTAGATCAATTATGTAGCGGCGAGTCTGGAGTTTTGCCTGTTAATTAGGCAGCAACCCGGTCGAGAAGCCCAAATGAGTGTGGGTTGTATTTTCCTGGATTCCGGGGGGAGGGAAATCAACTAACCACAGAGAGCAATTTTCGTATTAGTTACACCCTGACTTCCTGTGTGAAATTGCAGGAAAATAGCAGGAAAGCTATATACTAAAATGAGTAAATTAAAATAAAGTAAACCTTTAAAGGTTAATGATTCCCATACGAAGTTGAAGAAGAGTATTCCCATCACATTTTTATTCATCTATATTCCAGATCCCAACTCTTCTGACTACTTCCAGGGCCTTGCTTCTTTTCAACCCACAAAAATTGAATTATGTTTTCGGCTATGGCCTTGAACTGGACCAAATCAAAGCAAAGCCGTAAATTCGAAACCAAAACCAATGGCGACAAAAGACCCGGAGAACAATTGCAGTGACGAATACCCGATCAGGCTGCACATGTGCTTTGACTCGGGTCTGTCGTAAACTATTTGATTGTAGGAAACAATGACTTTGACAGCCCACCACCTGCCTTTATGGCGCCTCGCAAAAGGGTTGACTGCATTGTCAGGCATAACTTTTGTGCCAGTCGAACTTCCTGCATCCTTTGAGCACTACGCTCCGGATGCAACAAAGCAGCATCAGCAGATGAAATGAAAGTGCGCCGTGCGAGATAAAGCTCGATTCCAAAAATGAAATACAGTATTAATGCCGGGGTTCCGCACAAGGTACATAAATCTAGAGTACCGCAGGGCAGGAAATATATTTTTATGGCCCACTTCTGGGCCAAGCAGAGCTTGTTTTATGGCCCGCCCTGCAGAATCCTAGCTAGATTCTCAGAACAAAGTATAAAATTAATAAAAACTGCGGCATTACGCAGCAGGATGTGTGGATAATGTAGTGGAGTCTGCCTGCCTAACAATGAAAGGGCTCCACCTGGAAGGCATAAGAGGAGTCCTGGTCCTGGCAGAGAATGAAATTCCGGCCAAAATCAGAACAATAGAGTACGGAATGGCCTGCTGATGAGCGCTGATGATGTAAAACAGCTTTAAATGCTATTGAAGACACACACTCAGCGCCGACAGGCAGACAGAAATCAATTCCGGCGGCCGTCACTCGTAAATTCATAACGTAATCAGGGCCAATAAGTGCGGGTATTTTATGCCGGCGAATCCTTACCACCGCCGAGACCGTCTGCCGCTGCCGCTTCCGGTGCCACAGTTCCTTTGACGGGTCGCCGGCCTTTATGCGGACGAGTGCGTCAAAAGTTTGGCCTAAAATTCGGTGGGGCCATATAAAAATAAGCACAGCTCGCGTAATGCAAACGTAAACGTTTTCATTACTCCAGCGGAAGTTTGGGGCCAATAAAAATGACAATAATAACAGCGGAGTCGCCTCCTGCCCCCCCTCGAATGGGAACGTATACGTATTTATATACGACCCTGTTCAATCAGATCATTTCTACTTTCACTTTAATGCCCTAACAGAGGCTGTGATTTCCGCTGTTAAAATTTCCCTCTGTCAACGAGTCCTCCGGCTAACAGCCTAAGAGAGCGGCTCTGTTAGCGACTGTAGCTGACATCCTGCTGATAAGAATATTGAGGCATCCATCAGGTTGATTGATTGGGTCAACTCGATGAGATAAACGAGAAATTTAGACGGGACACTGGGGGGGGATGGGAAATAAATATGCATCTTATAATTGGCAGATTTTCCATTTTACGATGCTGTGGAAGCAGCTAGAAATCAGCTTACACTGGGATAAAAGCTTAAGAATCTGGGTTTATATTTAATAAATATTATGATAGTATCAGGCTAGTCATTCAAGTGTATTTTGGCTTAAAAACATTGCATTAAATTCTTATAAATTGCTTTTGCTTTAGCTGCAAATTTAAATTGCTTAGAAATGAATTTAAATTTATAATTTGGCTCACTTTAATAGCAAATTAAATAATATTCCCAGTATGAAGCCAATATAATTAGTGCTTAAAACATGTTTTAGTTACTAAAAACCCAAGAGATTTCCTTGAACCCGAAACTAAGGCAAACTCCTTTCCACTTCCTATGCTAATTTCCCCTTTGTGTTCCTGCTGTTGTTATTGCATAAGTTTGGCCCTGCCAAAGCAGATGCGTTGCAACAATGTGGGCCACATTTATGCAGCTGGCTGAAAGTTGATATGCCCTCCAAGCGCGCAACTAATTTTCGCACGCTTTACAGCCCAGCAGAGGCGGCAACAATGTGCGAACCGCAAGGACCAAGGGCGAAGGAGCTGGAGCTGCACTCGTGGCTGCAGCTGAAGCCGAAGCTCAAGTGCACGGAAACGGAAATGAAGTGGGCACACACTCACACCACACACGCACAGGTGGTGGTAGCCAAATGATGCGGCTAACTGTCATCGGGTGACAGGCCCCCTTTCAGTGCCAGCTGACTTCGCAGTCTTTAAATATTTATTCACTTTCCATTGCCAGGACTCTTGGGACGTCGAGTTTTCCGCTCATTTCCGCTCTGCCGCCCCGTTTTACGCCCGTTTCCGCTTTGGCGCTCCTAGAGGGAGAGGAGAGCGAGGAGTGCGTTCGCGTTTTCCATTTTCCATGCGCTTGCTGCCCTTCAAGAGTCTGTGTGTGTGTGTGTGCACTTGTTGATGTACTCGATTTTCCACTTTTCCGGCTGTTGTGTTCGAGGGCATGTGCTTAACTTTGTAATCGAGTGTAAATAGTTCGTTCTTCGGCCGACTATGCAGATTGAAAGGCAGAGGCTTAGTCGCACGTAAGAGCGCTCTTTACTACATTTTGATGAATGGGATGAATGGAAACAAAGCCCTTGGTCTACATCTTGACATTCACAAGCAAAACGGATTTAAGCTTCCGCTTTGCTTTTTCATTTCGTTAAAATTTGAATGGATCTTCTGACACTCCTTTGAAAGACTCTAATTTGCATGACATGAGCCATAATTCCCAAAAGCTCACTTCCGTTTCACCTTTGTTATATAAAAACGGATTAAAAACAAAAGAAATGCTTCCATTTAAGCTTTAAGGTCACGTTGGAATGCATATTTATGCCAGAAATTGTATAGTTTTGCCTAGGCAACTTTAAGATGCGAAAAGCGCTAAATAACATTCAATTTATTGCGGCCTTTAATCAATTATTCGTTGCATGCAGAAATTTCAGCTAATCTCGATGCCATTTTCCCTTATTTCCACGATGAAAATTCCAATTAATAATAAAGTTTGCCCCGACAAAAACCAAATGCCAATAAGCAGACACCACAAGTAATGGTTATAAATGGAACCAATGCAAGTTCTAGCCCGGCTTATGCCACCCTTCGCCTCCAGCGGCTGGATTCCGTTCGATTCGGTTCGGGATTAATGGTAAAATATGCAGCGATCGACTGAACGGCATGCAAATCCGAGTGTGGGAAGTGCCGCCCTTGCCGGCATTTGATGATGCAATTTACCCAGCGATTTCCAGCACCCAGAACTCCGGCGTTCTCACGACTCGCTGGGCAGGCTAAACACGACATTACGACTCCATCTAGTTTGCAAATGCAATTTGTGCCCCACTGCCACTGATGCCGCCGTCCCAGTGACAGTTTCACTCACCATAATTTATTTAATACACAAAAGCGTAACACAAATATCTGGCACATGCTGCCGGCCGCTGAAAGCCCTGATGAGGGGATGAGGATGATGGGAGAGGTCACCGTGTCTGGCAGCCCAGAACCAACCGAACCTCCTACAACCTCCTACAACCTCCCACACCTCCTACTACCTCCCACACCCACCTACGTCCATGCATCATGTGTGCTAGTGTTTTTCCGGACCCACAATTTCCCTCTTTGACTGCGCATTTTAATAAGTTTTCCGGCCAAAGAAGCGACTCGCAAAGCAGAGGGTTCCCGGGCACATTATTTAAAACTTGCTAATGTAGTTGTATGTTTTTTTAATTAATCACATTTATTAAGTCACATTTTGTGCTGCTCGGGAAGTAACTAAAAAAGTTGCAGCTAAGGAAAAAGCTACAGAATTCGAATAAATTTTTTTAGGTTTATCTCCCACTAACAATTTTGTTGAAATTTTTTGTTGGAAATACTTGCACACAAATCGTTTTCTAATTAAGCTCGGCAAACGAAGTAGCAATTACAATTCGGTCTCTTAAAGTCCCATAATTTATTTTCTAGCCTCCAATTCTATTTCCGTCCAAGGAGGTCCAGTTAAGATAAACTTTTTATGTCCATTTGCCTTCTACTTCGGCTCTCGCAATCGCATTTTAATTAACATAATATCGGCGTACACCATTCCCATGGACCCATGTTTTCTGTTTTCTGTTCAATATTTTTTCCGTTCGAGAATAAGTTTCCCCTCCGATTGGACTTTAATTTGTGGAAAATGTTTAACCAGCGCGGCCAACGGAAAACTTTCGCGGATATCGAACTCGGAATGAAAGCCAATGTGTACGCCATTGAAATGTGGTTAATTAATGTCCAAGGCAAGCCTGGGCAGCGTCATACAAAAGAGGAATAATTAATTAAAATTTCATATCATTGTCTCTGCCTCACAATGCGAGTGCTCTTTATCTGGGCCCGGAAAATAAAAGGCACATCGCGATGCTCGATAAAGTCTTCTTGAATTTCCCTCATTGCGGGGGAGTTAATATTTAAAAGTGTATTTTATATACTCAATATAAAGCCATCACAATCTTAAGCAGAATTTGCATATATTTACAATCACAGAAAACACACAGCATGGCTTTTACAACTAGGTTTTTCGGTTCAGGTTTTTCGTTAATGAACCATATGGCATCTTTTGGTCGTGACACAGAATAAAGTTACACATGGCTGATTAAAATATTTATTTCAACTGTTTTTTATGGTTATATTTGATGGTTACATTCTGCGTATTGACTGTTCACTTAATTAAGCCTCGTGTTGAGGTTTTTACTGATAGGAGCCGTTAAAAAATGCATGCAACTGCAGGAGAATTTTCTGAAATTGCATTTGTTTTTTCTCCAAATGTCACCGAGTTTTTACCTGCAGAAGAATTTAATTTACACGGACCGTGGCGGGGATTTTTGAAATATTAAAATTTGACTTTTTAAATTGAAGGGCACGAAGTGAACCGCTTACGGGCGCAATTAAAACTAAACTAAAATCTCGAACGGCGGACTTCTAAATATGAAATGGAATGGAAACGAAATGAATGCGACAGCGGCAACAGGTTTGCGCACTCCGCTCTCGGTTTGATGCCGATGGATTTGCATAATTCCGACATTCAAATGTTTCCGATCTATAGTATTTATTTTATATTGCAGCCTTACAAGAAACGTGACGCCGCTGCGGAGGCGTGTCAAGGTTCTAATTCTGCGGTTCACCACCACCACCAACCAGCTGCGATGGCATCTCCAGTCCGCAGATATTCGATAATTATTATTAATCATACGCCGTGTTGGCGGTTGACTCTTCACTTGCCCGCTGATTCACTTGCACCTCGGCGGGCATTCAATTATCGAACAAACTCGTTTGCATGCTGTCGAGGAAGTGTAATGAACGCCAAACAGTGTCGACTCTGGCAATTTAGATAGTCGCTTGTCTTTAAACAGATACATTAATTAACTTTCCCTCGGCCCGTGGAGTGTGTTTGTCGAGTGTTCAACAGCAAGTGCCCCTGACAGGCGTAATAAACGGAGACCACAACTGAACAGCAGATGCAACGAACCCGCAGCAAGTGATAAGGAGTCGTGGTAAATCGTTCAATCGATGTAAATTAGAAGGAATCGAAAATATGGCTAATACAAATCGTACTTATACCGATATAAAATAAAATAAACAAACTTAATCCTTGGAACTATTCAAACTACAAATAGAATAAAACATAAATATATTTTTCTTAAATATCAAAAATCAATATGAAGGTTTTGGAAAGCTATCGATATGAATTGCCAGCTCTACTCTCGCTTCAATTACGTTGTATTTGTTACCAAGATATGATAACAGAAAAAGGTGTTGTAGGAAAGCAAGATACAATTTGAGAGACATGGCCAGAAACAAATCACAGATAATGGTTGAGTAACATTGCGAGAAATTGACACAAATAAACAGCGTCGAGTTCCCAACCCAAAATTGCATCGATTTGAGTGCAACTCTGATCAATGCTAATGCCACATCGACCGCAGTCTGTCAATTAGTTGATCCCCAAAATGGAATGGAATGAATTCGAATCCAGGTAATCGGGGAAGTTCAACAGGTAAATTCCCCCGAGTGCGTCACCACCAACTAAAACAGGTTTAAAGTCTGTTTTTGTTTACACTGACGCTTGTGTGCGCTCTGCGCTCCCTGCAAACCACCGAGCAAGTGATACACTTGATTTTAAATTGGCCAGCTCCAGTGGCAGATTGGGTTTCGAGTGCCACTGCGAGCGTTTTGCATAAGCCGCTTATGTGCTCGCGCCCCCGAGAGAGAGCCAAAATCCAAACATCAATTCGGTTTGAGGTGCCATGGCGCTTGTGGCGATGTGGCCAACTACGGTTACTCCCATCACGTACTCGAGCTGGACTTCAGCTGCCACCTTTCACCAGACGAATCACAAATCGCAAATCTGGCTCAGGGTCACCAATTGGGATCGGATTTCGCCGCCTCTGAGTTGACACTATTGCCATCTGAATTGCTGTATGTGGCGCCATCATTAGCTGTCAAGTGGAGTAAATGGCCTCCTTGATTCGTGCGGCCATTGGCACGGATGCTGCAGAACGACATGTAATTTTGCTGACTCCTCTGGCATTAAATCCAGACAAGTATCTAGTTTTCTGCAAGTGAAACCTAAATCTGAACACTTTTTAAGTCATTTATCTGGAACTATCAACGTATTTCCATACCTTTCATAGAAAGAGTATAAATATTTGTAGGGAATTCACACAAAAAAAAATTGATTTGGCCATAATTCATTGTTACCCCAATTTGCTGGCTTACACTAACATCATTTGCAGCAATTAAAATATTTACTAGCTAAATAGTAGGATTCAATATTATGTTGTTGCAGCTGTTTATACGCTGCAAGCATTTATCCAGTTCAATAGAATCATTAAATCGGTTTAATGTTTTATTTTCATATCATTTGCATTCCGACTACTTGCAGGTGTTTATTTTGTGTCTCATTAAACTAATTGAATGGTTCTCAGCCCAGTGCCCCACAGCTCTTTAATGCATGATTAATTACAGCATTTTTTATTCTAAACAATCTTTGAGTTGCAAGTAAATAGCCAAAAGAGCTGTTTAATTCTTTAAAACAGAGTTTAAAATAGAATTGGTTAACCTTTTGGCTATGTTTATGTTTTTGTGGCTTCAATGCATGGCTTTGTTAATTAAATGAAAATGAAAATGACTTAAAGCCATGCCAGAAATTTCGAACAGTTTTAGATGACTTTAACATAAGATCCACATGGTTCAAAGCTGCAGCTTAGCTAAGACACAAGCCAGAGTTTTGGGACAAAGCTCCAAAGGTATCTGAATATTTTCAAGCTTTGGAGTTAAAAAAAATTAAGTTTAAATTTAAGAAATAATTAAATTAAATATTTAAAATCAAAATCTAACCTGCGGACAAAATGCAACATATATTAAATGTCTTAAAACATAAATAAAGTTAATTACCAATATTACATATTTTCACAACTATAAACTCATTAAATGTACAAAGTATTTAAATATTTAAGGCCTCAATATATTATTTCTCCCTTGAACAATAGATGCAAAACTTAACGAATATAATTAAACTGAAAACCAAAGCCCCTCCATAGAACCAAACATTTTCAATTAAGAGCCTTTCAAATGCAATGCAAAATAAAGCGATTATCAAATATTATGGTCTGAAAACTGTTAGTTTAATTGCACAACATAACACATAACAGCAGCAATATTAATGAGGTTTTGCTAACTGATTTATTTAAGCATTTTCAAGAGAATTGCGCCCCAATGCTTCATGGCCCTACAATTTAACTACCGAATTTCTATGCAGATAGCACAGAATTGATTAAATTTAGGAGCTAGCCAAGCATCCGGCAACCAAGGCAGGGCGCCACTTGATGACTCCTTTAGCTTCTCAATTAGATGTCCATGTGTTTACTTGTACACGGGGCTCCATCAATTTGGCAATTGATTCAACAATATGCTACGCATGCTAATGAACTTGTCCATTACTCAAATAATGACAGTCCAATTATGCGCAACTGTCGTGGATCCGTCTGCCGCGCCCCCGGGCCGAATTACAGATGCAAACCTGTGCACATGGCTGCTCCTTACAATATTCAAATGCGGATCCAATGCGGTATAATTGCCAGCGACAATTAGTGGCTGCACTCGAGCCAGGACCAGGTGTGGGAAATCCTTACTCTGTGGGCATTACCAGTTGCCAAATTAATATAAATCGAGTGAGTGCGGACACGGGCCTAATGAAATATTTGTTAGAAAATGCAATCTGCTGCGAGAACAGCAATTTCATCCGAGCTATTTGCTGTGTAAAATACATTATTAAAGCCCCGACGATAAATGCAATTAAGCGGACAAGAACTAATTGAAAATTCCAACGGGGTCTGGCGCTTATGAAATTGTGAACTTAAATCCGGCAGAGTCACCCAGGTTGACAGGGCGGGGACTCCTTTAATTAGATTATTAAGGCCAACTTAAATCTGGAAAACTTTAACATATTATGCCTCGCATTGCGCACACATCCACCATTTTGGCGGGGATTTAATTAAAAAACTTTTGGCCAATCGAGGAGAAAACGAGGGAAATCTGTTTGTGCTGCGGCGCGGCAAATAAATCTTTATGGATTAAGCGAACTGCTGTTGTTGTTCCCCGGCATTTCCCGCACTTCCAGCCTCGCCTCGACCCCAGAAGCGACAACAAAGAATTTTTCGGGCGAGAGCTTTAAAAACTACTTTGTAGCCGGCCGAAGTTTGTTTGGTGAGGCAGCCAGAAATGATAGACCTCGTCCGGGAAAATCAGCAGAGGAAACGGTAGCGGGATCGGGAGCGGGAGCGGGAGACGGACCACAGGGTCCATCGACGGCCGGGTGATTTATGCGCTTGGCCCAAAAACTTCCAGCCAAGCGTGCGAAAGCCAGCTGAGCTGCTTTGAGCCAAGCTGGCTCGCCTTGTTGTAGCAAATTCTTGGTTTAATGAACTCGAATGTTAATAAATAAATTTGTCAATAAAGGCGCCTGGGTTATCTGGCGCAGAACACAGGACACGGCACATAATGAAACGAAGATGAATGAGGAGAGTCGGCCCGTTGTTGGCCAGTTTAATTTTCCCCGAAATGTTGGCAACACATTGCGCGGCCTAATGAGCTGCGATGAATGGCAACGGCGGGTCCCGAATGGCCAAATCTCTGCAAAACAGGGCTTAAACTGACAAAGGACTCTCTGCCGAGAGCTTAAAACTTCCTCGGCTACAATGTACATTGAAATTGACTAATTAACGTTAATTAGGAGCCGCTGTCGTAGAAATGGAAATCGATGGGATAACTGGCCACCGAGGCAATGCTCTGGCCAAGTCCATAAAACCTACTCTTTACTGTCTCCATTTAAACGTGATTTAATTTGATTCCAGTATCCGTACATGCAATCGCCGTCCGGTTTTATTACCAACTGACCAATCGACTCGGCTCATCTGGGGGCAATCAACACATCATCATCGGGCTCGACCCGGCACTCTCTAATGGCATCGACGTCCTTATTATCCGTATCCCGCTCATCATCATCATCGGGATGGGATGGGGGATGGGAGTCAGGATAGCAACATTATCGTTTGTTTTGATAGGTTTTTTGTTCGCTCCTTCGATGGGATAATACTCCACACACGCTGGCTTTTTGCTCCATGACCGCCAGCCCGTGTTTGTTGTTTGGGCAACGGAAACATTCATCAAATTCGTTATCCCAGCCCCTCAACCGGGATCCAGCCTCGACATTGTCAGGTGGATGGATGGATATATGCGCCCTAAAAATAGACGAAATGCAGATTGAAATTAATGGCCCGGCTTAGTCCCCGCCCCCGGCCATCGGTAGCTCTAAAATGTTCCGAAATGTTTCAGTTCTCGATTACACGACGAAAGCCGCTTTCCCGAGGCTCCCCTCCGGTTTACCCATTTCGACTCCTGGCTTACGACAGGTGAAAAGTGCTTACGGGTTGCACTTGAAAATGCGAAACAAGAAATTCCTCTATTATCGGTAGCTGCCGTGGCCCATAGTGGCCTGACATCAGCCATTCAAAGCCACTTAGGGGCTAAGCTGATAGAGGATAAATAGCAGGAAGGCCCAAAGAGCTAACAGAACGTCTGCCAAGTTATTTGCCTTCTGGGAAAGCTGGCTGAGAAGTCTTGGTCACGGCAATGGCAGGGGCTTAGGTGGGATTCTTGTTAGGAGTCTGACTCTAAGACAACTATCTTTTCTCAGTTTAAAAATGATTTATTTGCAACAGGAAAATAAATCGTAGAGGAAAATTGCCACAAATACTAGATATCTTTAGACCCAAGTACCAGAAAAAATTCAAAAGTTTTCAAGTTCCAATTTCCACTTACCATTTTCCATTCCTTTATACTTTGCCACTGCATCCGTAATAAAACTCCAAATAATCTGCGACACGCCGAATTGATTGGGACTTGGCAACAAGTGGGTTTCGCAATACCCCAAATGGCTCATCGATTGTTCGGTGTCCTTCTCCCACCGAGTACCAGCGCCTGCCACATGTCAACATCGCTTTATATCCGTGTTGTGTGTTCTGCCACCTCTCTCCCACACAGATACCAAGTAGTTTTGGCCCGATTTTCGCCCGGCGGAGGTTGGAAATAAACAAAAATCGTTATAATAATATGCCACGCTCGACTAGATTGGGAAGTTTACCATATCCTGCGCGGTGGTGTGCCTGTGCGCTGGCTCCGATTTTTGGCCCCATGTGTGGGGTGCGCCGTGACGAAATTGGGTTTGACATTGTTATCGCTGCGGTTATTTCCTCTGTTGGAGAAACATTGACAGTTTGCTACCCGACTGACGACTGGCGACTGACGACTAATTGAGGTTTCGGGTGGAAAACGGTGGGCTTACTTACGGAATGGCACTCACAGATTACCATACACACGGGGCGAAGTGGTAGTTTTAAAAAGCGATAGCACTGCTCCACTGCTTCCTGATATCCCAAGGACTTGAAAAGGTCTTGTATTCAATTCTTATAGGAAATATCAGTAAAATGTCAAGTGTAATAACTGAAATTTAAAAAGATATATTTTATATTTCTTCACTGCACATTAATGGAATCAAAGTTAATTTGGAAAACCATTTTTTAACGTCGTAACGTATTTTTCTGTTCCGTTTTGGGTCCGCTGTAACTTTGTTATTTAAATTAACATTCTGAGAGATGGAACTCTCAGGCGATGCCGGCATTCCATGTCCGTGGAACTTGACCCAAATTGCATTTTTACTTTCCTCCATTCCATTGAGCCAAAGTAATTTGGTTCCTTTCACTGCGCGTCCGTTTAGCAACAAAGTGCGCTTCTAAAAAGAAATCCTTGATAAATTGTCATAAAGCAGGGGAATTTTTATCAGTTCCAACAGCTTTTGAGCAGTTTTGAGCGAAACTGCACTCGGCGCAATGAAGCTTTATACTTTATTACAACTTATTTTTGGCCATATTGTGGACCATGTTTTGAAGCCAACGAGCAGCGGTGGCCCGCGGACAAGCCCTTGATCCGGGTCAAGACTGCTTGACCTTGTTTCGGAACTGGGAAATGGGAAATGGGCCGAGTTGCCAAAGTTTCCCGGCCGGCCGCTTGTCATTTGCATCGATAAGCGTGCTGCCTCGTGCCATAACCATAATAACAATACGTTCAGTAAGCCAAATAATCGCGGCCAATGCACTGAGGGAAAATGGTAAGAGATTGTATTTAAAAAGTGTTTAATATTTTTAGTTATTTATGAAGCTGCAAATAATGCTCTTTTTGAATATTTTAGATAATGACTAGTAAGTTAGTAGTTTACTCAAGTAAAAATATTCCTCAATAAAAAATTAAACACATGAAAGAACCTCAAATTTTTGAAGAAAAATATATATAGTACGCAGTATATGATTTTTTAATCTAATATTTTCAAACTTTTATAATTATAATTATCCTGTTTTTAACGTGATTTCCTGTACTCGCCACTATTAATTTCCTGTTTACTTTATCAGCTTCTGACTTGTTTTTTTCCTGTACAGAAACACAGAGAGTCTCAGGGGCGGGGCAAGCAATTTAAGTCCTAATGAGCAGAGCGACAAACTCACTGGGAAGGTCAAACCTTTGTCCGGCCGGCCGATAAAAAATGATAAGCCCAAGCCATCGCCAAAGGCAAAGCCAGCCACAGCTGCTGCCTCGCCAGGGGAAAGGCAAGTTTTAGCCAAGTTTTAGTACACTGTTATACGGTAGGACAGCCAGCCGCCTTTGGGCCAAGTATTTGCATGCCGGACGCGTTCGCGGAGCCGAGCGCTTTTATGTGGCCATTTGGAAGCCCTGAGCTGTTTTGATATTTTATTTCCATACATTTTTATGGGCTAGTAAGCAAATTGTCGGGGCGCGTGGGCCTGGGCCTGGTCCGAGGATTTCCATGTGCTGTGCACTGCAAGCCCATGATGGATTCGAAAGTGAAAAAGTGTAATTAATTTTAAAGCTTAGTTGTCAACCGGTTTCCGGTGGGGCGTGTGACTGGTAGCCGAATTCGGCAAATGATGCCAATGCTTTAGCCGCAAATTAAATTGAAAGCCCTCGCTGCGTTGCGTTGTGTAATCTCGGAAATAGGACTGAAACTCCAGGAAATCGAACGAACTGTTCAGTCGAACAACCTGCCAACTGCCGATTCATTGTGCGTCAAATTAATGACAAAGTAAAATCTACAATGAAAGAAGGAGAAGCAGAACACGACGCGGAGCCAGCAAAGTTTGCCAGCATGACAAAGAGCTTTACGAAAATGTGAAAAGCGATCAGGCGCCAGAGCGGAAACTCAACTATAAGTTACCCTGTTTAAAGGGTAACTAAAGGGTGAAACCACCGAACCATTGATAGTTGTAGCTGCCTTAGTTTGGGTTTCCGCCATTGAATAGTCTTGACTCTTTTGCAAATAAATATATTTAAGTTTGTCCGAATTTCGAGAACCTCCTTGAATTATGTTGCTCTTTTTAATAAAAAAGAAATGCTGAGTAGCAGCTCTTTAACATTCCCCTCAATATCCTAAAATAAACACTTTTTCCATTTGGAATTTGAAGAGACTGAAAGCCTGGCCATCATCCATCGACCTCGCCAGCTCGGAAGGATGACCCCACAGGGTGCTGGCGGTTGCGATGCCGAGAACCCAGGAGTGGAGAACTTTCCGCACGCAGGCCGCAGAATGAGTGCTCGCTAGCATTATTCCAAAAATGTTTCAAAAGCACCCGGCAAACTAATCACGGATGCAATTCCACGCACCAGACCACAGGGAAAAGGACCGCATGCATCCACATCCCAGCGCGCCCGAGGCCCCGGTGGAAGCTGCTGCAGCTGAACGTCCGAGCATCCGAAACGGAATCAAAATCAGAACCAATTTTGTAATGGCGGCGTACTGTGAAAATTTTGCAAATCCAATAAAATGCGCGAGGCGTAGGCGTGCGCTTCCAATTGGAAAAATGGCAAAACAGTCTGGTCAATTTTCCTGCCCGAGTGTCGGCGGCGTTGCAAGTGGCACGTGATACGGGAAAAACAATGCCAGAGGGAAAAATGGAGTGTGGAAAATATTGAGGATAATGGATACAGTGCGGTCTGCGATTCCCGAAAACTGACAAACTGGCTTTAAAGCTCTGCTGCTCGCTGGCGCACCTTTTTTCCGGAGATCTCTCGCAGCGTGTTTTCCCCGAGGGGCCCTGACCTTTAGTTAACTTTTCATAATCGATGAGCAGGCGAATCCCATACGGAGGGGTGTTGGCAATGGGCCAAGCCAACCCCCCAGACACAATAAAGGGTTTTCAACTTTGACCCTGCGCCTTTTTTATATTCTCTCTCCCCCGCTCAGCCCCGCAGCAATATTAACAAGTGTGGCTGGCGCAAAGTTTTGGCAGCCGAAAGTGGCTAAAGGAATACATTTTCTTTAGGCTCATCCCTTTCCTTGGTTTTTTTTTTACTTTTTCCTTCATTTCCACCACCCACTGCCCTCGGGTGGGGCGTGGTTGAGTGTGTTTGCTGGCGAATGTTGTGTGAAAAGTGTTTTAAAATGAGGATACCACAACTTAAGCATAAGGTGGAAACATTTTTTAAGGTGCGTGTAAATGTGTAAGGCAGTGTCTGCTAAAACAAAGGAGTTAGGGGCATAAAGTCCCTGAAGAGCATAAAATAATAATGAACATAATAATAAGAGAAGGAAAAGGTTGAATAAAAGTACACCCAAGGTGTACAGCAAAGGGAAGCAAGGTGAGTAGCAAAAAGGAAATATTTAGCTCGATTTAATTGAATTTAAATGTGCCGCCAAGTTTCACAGCAGCCAGCTTTGTTGAGATTCCCTAAGAGTAACCAGCTCTCGGCATAAAGTATCTGCAGGTAGTAATGGCCACATTTAGGAAAACGCTTAACTTTCAAATGAATAAAAACTAATTTTTGTATTTGTTGTTGATGTATTATTAAATACATAATACACATAAATACATATTTTCGAGGCATAATTTCATCAGAAAAATGCGCCATTATGTGACCAGACTCGAGCATACCGGCAAATCATTCCCAGCGTTATGGTATTCTGTGAGGCATGCGCTACGGTCACACTGTACGCTAATATCTTTGCAAAAACAAAACAATCCGGAAAATCAGCGTAAATTAAGACAGTTTCTGATCCAAAATGACGCAGGACATGCTGCTCGGCAACGAGGAACCTAGCAAGAGCAAGGAAACCTTCCTGGAGAAGTTCTGCGTGCTGGCCAAGTCAGCAAATGGCGCCGCACTGCTGGACGTGATTCGCCAGGCTCTGGAGGCTCCAAATGTCTTTGTTTTCGGCGAATTACTTGCGGAACCCAACGTAGCACAGGTTTGTTGTGTATAAATATCCAATTCGGTACTCTAATCTATCTGTGTATCCCAAAACATAGCTGAAAGACGGCGCCGATGCCAAATACCTGGAGACCCTTAACCTGTTCGCCTATGGCACCTACAAGGAGTACCGCGCACAGCCGGAAAAGTTCATAGAACTCAGTCCCGCCATGCAGAAGAAGCTGCAGCACCTCACAATCGTCTCGCTGGCTATCAAGGCCAAGAGCATTCCCTACGCCCTGCTGCTCAGCGAACTGGACATCGATAATGTGCGTCATTTGGAGGACATTATCATCGAGGCCATCTATGCAGGTGAGTGGGATGAATTGAGAAGGGTTTTTCCTGTTAGAACTGCTGGAGAGGCTCTGTTCGTTCTTAGAATTTACTGTTTACTGATTTGGTGCCGAAGAGATAGGACAGTGTCTGGGAGAAAATATAGCGTCTGGAACGCTTATTCGAAGATTGATATACAGGAAAAAACTTGCTAGATTCTTAAGGTTGTTCTATGTATTTATAGGCACCTTTAGTCTTAATAATTGAAGTTTTCTGATGCATTTAACATTATTAATTATATAATTATATTAATTATACAAAAATTTTAAATTTTAAATACCTTAATTGTCGCTTACCTTAATATATTTCCTTAATTTTAACCAAATCAACGAAACGAGTCACGAGGGAATCACATGTGATAGTCAAAGCTAAGTGCCAGTGACTTTACACCTTCCCTTTCTATTTTTGCATAATTAAATCAAATGCTAATTTTCCCCCACTTCTCACGGAGGCTTCTACGACTCCTTCGTTCAATTAGCATTTTTGAGCGCTTCTGCATCTGCGCCTGGAGCCCACCAGCTGTAAAAGCAGCTCTGTTCAGAGAGGTTGTACCCACCCAAAACCTAGTACTTGCCTCCCTCCGAGGCCACCCAACTACCACCCGCTTGGGGCAGTGCATTTGATTAGCCAGGACAGCTGGCGCATCCTGGCAAGCGAAAACAATTGGGCCGAGGAGGCAGGCGGCCGAGTCCGACTCTCGGGCCAGATTCATTAAGGCACTCGTTCCAATGCGCCACCAGTTGAGTCTCCTTGCTCGTTCCTGCGGGTAAAAGTGTTTTTTTCCCGCCGTCGTCAGCTGGATGAACACTTTTGCCTCGCTGATTTCCTTTATGAAATCATGCCGCGCCGACCTTGCACAGTCGAACTTCCCTAATTGCCACATAAAAAAGTTGCCTGGCTATTGAGAGGGCTTTCGTTTAGAGCAGATTTATATTTAATCTGCCTTTTTTGGGGATATTCAGACTGAAGAATATTAAAGTACGAGCTGGGCAGTACACTTGTGTTGAGAGAGAACTTCAGAAATTAAAATTAATACAGTTAGGCTACCTAAAAACTTTTGTAAGAAAATTTGTACCTCTTTGTATACATCGCAAGATATAATAATTTAAGATACGCAGTGAAGGAGTCATTTCCGAACCTTTAAATAATGTTTATTCTTAATTAGCATTAACATTAGCCCTGTTTGACCGAAACATTAAACATATTTGTAAAATTTTATAAGGGGTTAAAACTAAAAATACAAATTGTAATATTTTAAGTTTTCATTTTTTTATGCAGATTTGTTAATATAATGAAAAGTAGCATAGGAATATTTTCCGGAGTGCAGTTAATGCATTTTTTCATAATTGATCATAGAAAAATATCGATTTAAAGTCACTATAATTATTTTTTATGGTATTGATGAAGTTAGCTTGCCTTCTTGTTGTAACCGAAAGAGGGACTTGTGCCTGCTATTTGTAGCTGATATTGGTAATGGCATGTACACTACTACGTATCCTCTTGCCGCTCTTAAATCGATTCAATCATATTGCGCCGGCACTGGGGAGCTGCATATTTTACACAATTTCCACTTGTACTTCCGCACTCGTTCTGCATATCTGCTCAGAGCCGTAAATCAAACGCAACACCCGGAAGCCGGCGCCCAAACATGGGGGAGCTGGCAGCTGGAAGAGCGTGTAAGCACACTTCTCAGCCCCGAATGCGGTGCTAAGCTGGTCCGTGCTGTTGATTTTTGAGCTTTAGCCTTAGATCTATGGCCAAAAACGAAAACAAACAGAAGCAGGGCGGTTCAGAGAGCCCTTCAGGGGAATTTTGGTTAGTGTTGGGGTTTTAAGCGGTGCCCGACAAGTGTCCACTTAAAAAATATAGGGCCAAACAAGGCCAAAAGCATATTTCAGGGCGAGGCCCGAAAGCAAATAGCGTTCAGCAGTTTTTAATGGACCCATCGCCGTCCATTATCCGAGCAAATAAAGTGACAACTCAACGCCATCTGTCGCATAAATAACGTTTCCCCAGGACTAGCTAGTGCCACGCCTCGAAGCGGGGCATCCTCACCTGGCCACCCTCCTAATTGCTTTCCAAATCCAGGCGATGAACAGACAAATAAATTCCCCCCGCACAGGCCAAGATTTATGTTATGATAGCCATCATTAGGGCATCACTGGGAGTGGCAGGGAGGTACCAAGTACCAGATGCTGATGCCGATGCTGATGCTGATGCCCTGCGGAATGTGAAATCATTGCGTTCTATTAGGCGCCGTAATCTGACATCGCAATTTAATGTAGTTGCGCGGTGGAGCTGGGAACGGGGCCGCCATTAGCAGCAGCAGGTGGAGAAGCTCCGTGTCCTCGCTTCCAGGTCATCCCATTAGAGCATCATTTGTCTCGCGGGGCGGCGTCTGTGCTGGGGAATATGGTAATTAAATGCCTTCTTTAATTGAAATTCGCTTGAAATTTATTTCGACTGGTTCCATTAGTGTGCTGGATCGTGATTGATTTGGCCAAGAGTGCAGGAGGCTGGCGAAATACGAGGGAATTATGTAAACTCACGGCTGATTACAGAAATAATACTCTTAAATCCAGCGAGGCTTGTTTCAATTATAGTTCAGAAACCAGCGACAAGTTTCCAATTTTCACAACTGACCTTGAAGAGTTTGTACAAGTTCCGAGAAAGTAAGGGACAGAACGTGCCCCAATAAAGCGGTGGTGAGAAAGCATTCCCCCGAGTGAAATTCTATAGACATGCAGCCGGTTCGCCTGCATTCATGAACCCATTCTGGAAGGATAGCTAGTTGGGCTGTGCCAGCCAGCATTCCTTTTCCAGATACTGTTCCCTGTCAGCTGCGTGGTTTTTAATTTCCTTGCAACTTCCAAAATATTTCCTCAGCTGCCTTAGCAAAAGTAGCAGAGTTCGGAGAAGCCCAAGGAAATAAGCAAAACATTTTCATGAACCCCAGCGACGCTCCCTATTTCCACCCATCGGTTGCCATGTGTGTGGGTTTTTTGCTTGTGTTTTTGTGTGCTGCAGAGAATTGCAGAATGTGTCGCGGAATGTTCCGGCTTTATTGTAGTTTTTCTGTTTTCTTTTTTTGGGTGCCACACACAGTTTTTTTTAATTTCTTTTGTGTGTCAAAGGAAAGTTTCGCATAATTCATGGTGCTCAGAAGCGGCTCACCAGCTCTCATGGGGATTTGCAATTCAGAAAGAGGGAGAAGTATGATTTGTGTGCGGCGTTGCAAAAAGGTTAAGAGCATTTGCACTTTCACATAATACTCTTGCAAAAAGGGGGAAACCCGCTTTCGCAATCGGTTAATTAACAGTATACAGATTTCGGCTTTCAGGCGGCGACCCAAAGCGGTTGCATTGCAAAGCCCGTTTACCTGGCCGCGAAACGCCGGCCAGGATGCCGCAAAGCTGGCTGCTCAAAAGCTCAATAGCAGCGCCGAGATAATTTCGGCATACTTCCCCCATTGACCATCGCCAACGCCAGCGCCTTTAGAACCCTCGGACTTTGTGCAGCTGCTGTTTCTGATTGCACCGTTTTCGGCGCCTGCGGTCCCGCTGCGCTACTAACTTGGCCCGGGAAAACTTTGCCAGGGCGGCGAGTGCGTGGGTGTGTCGAGTACTTTGTCAGTTTTAGGTGAAAACTTTCCCGCAGCTCTCTGGACCACCTAATATTAATGGAAGAAGTTTCCAGCCCGCTCACTTGCGGTCATCGGTGGAGTGTGTGTAATCCAGTGGTGGCAGTAAAAGTGCGGTTTACTTGCAAAAACAACTTTAAAATGGGAATGTAATAAATGAAATTAATACTCGCATAGGATACAGAATAAAAATTAATTATAAATTGCGCCTATTAAGTGCTTGAAAGAACTTTTTCTAATTAAAATCTAGCTATCTGGGCAACACTATATGGATGACAAGTCCCTTTCAACCAAGTTGGTCCTGTGCCATTGTCCTTGCCTGCCGCTGTCGTTCGGTTTTTGTGTAAAATTTCAATTAATAACTTCTATTTATTTGGGCCAGGTTAGGAGGGGCTGTCTGCAGAGTTGCCAAAGCTGTCAGAGACAGGTGCAGAATGCGAAAAGGAGAGCGAGACTTTGGGAACTCTTTCAGGGGGTTAAGTAAGCACGAGAATATTAGCGCAGATACCACATTGGTAGCTAGCTGCTATGGCTCCCAAACATCTCATTTGTGGTTTTAGTGGTCTCTGTTTTCAGTGGTCAGCTTTCTCTGACCACCACCGACCAGTGGCCATGCATTCGTGCAGCGCTTCATCTCATGGGGACTCTGCGACCATTTCATTTCCATCAGCATTCCGCAGAACCACGGAACCGCAGCCGACGGCGGCTTGACATCATCGCCTCGTGCCCGCCGGTGCGCTCCCTCATCCTGCGCTGTCCGTCACCAGCTTTTTGCGCAATTTCGCGGGCGGAGCTGTAAGCATGATTGATTGCTCTGGCGTTGAATTTCACGCACGCGACAGCAGGCGCACAGATGGGTGAAAATACAAGACACATGTCAACGCCGGCAAGCCGCAAGAAATTTACAGAACTTGCGGCTTAGGCCACAGCCTGGAATGCGGAAATTCCGCCACGTTTTCCAATTCCAATTATTCCGAGACGCACTTGAAGGCGTCAAATCGATAAACATTTTTGCGCCAGGCCCTCGAGCTAATTAGAAAAGTGTTTGACAAATTGTCGAGCCAAATCGCAAGGAATTGAATCTCCGGGCGCGGATTCCCGGCATATTTGAGTGAATATTTATGACTTAAAGGAGCAAAGACGGTGCGCCATAAACCCAGAAACTTGGTCCTGGACCTGTGCAGCCGTTCAAGGACGGAGGCAGGCGGTCGTAAAGTCAAAGGCGAAGAGCGCTCAAGGATTTAACTTGGGCCAAGTCACGGCCAAAAGTCTGGGGACTGTCACTTAGCTTGGCTCGGAAAACTTTGGGCCTGGGGCCATAGTTCACTGCCGGCTAGGAGCGGCACTGCAGCCTGGGACCAGTCCACAATCCTGTCAGCATCGGATGAAAACGTTTCCCCAAATCCGCCTGTTATAAATTCTAATCCCCGCAGAGCGACAACAACGGTATCAAAGTGCTTCGAACGATTTCAAATTAATTACCCAAACTACTCTGGCTGTCAACCGTCGTCGTCGTAGTCTGCGTCGTCGCATCAAATTGCATTTGGCGGATTAGGCCCGATGGGTGGAATTCTGGTAATTGAGTAGGAGTCGAGCTGGGGCAGCGGCAAAAGCGAGGCTACAAAGCTAATCGCCCCCTAAGCCACTCGACTCCTCGGCTTACTGCGATGGCCGCAAAGTATCCAAAACAAAAGTTAAAACGTTTGTTTTCGATTACACAACGGACGTGTCCCTGGCCACCGCAGTGTTTTTGGTAACGTTTTGGGAATTTGCGGTGAGGACTTTATATGTGTATATGTCTGTATCTGTATTTATGGAACTGCAGCATCCATTTACTTAATTGTCCCATCTCCGGCGCTCTGTCGTATTTGTGCTCATCTTGCCATTTTCTAATCAGTTTAATTGATGGAGCGTTGGCTGCGTTAACTTTTATGGACATCATTGCGGGAATTGATTGAGTATTTTTGGTTAAGAGCTGGTGGAGAGCAGGGGATGGGTATTATCAATAATTCTGGAGTTAATTTTGGGAAATTGTAAACTTTAAAAGGCAACCGTAACTGGTTTGCTTGTGTATTATTTTAAATGTAATCAATCACACAATCAACAAATTTTTCGAGCATCCTGGTTTTATTTACAAATGCCTTTTTGCCACTCAAAATTTATTCCGACATTGTTTTACTGTCCTTATTTACAAAGAAGACCAGACATGCTCATGTATCGATGTGCGCACCCGAGTGTGCGTTTCAGTGGTTGCTTTTGGGCAACTGTACCAATGTGCCTAGGCAGCAGGCACGGACTTGTTGCTCCCCGGCCTTGAGTGCACTCCAGAACTGCCACTCGAGGCGACACTTTGGCCAACTTCAGACACTGTTCGTTCTGGGCAATTAGTCCGAAGAAAGTTGACAACTGGAACACTAGAAAACATCTTATATTCTCGCAATTTTTCCCTCGCACAGACATTATTCATGGAAAGCTGTTCCAGAACACGCGCATTCTGGAGGTGGACTACGCCCAGGGGCGGGACATTCCGCCTGGCTACACCGGCCAGATCGTGGAGACCCTCCAGGCCTGGGTGAACTCCTGCGACAGCGTCTCCAACTGCATTGAAATGCAGATCAAGTATGCCAATGCCGAGAAATCCAAGAGACTGCTGAACAAGGAGCGCGTGGAGCAGGATGTGAGTTAAGCCAAAATCATTTCCTGAATATTTTAATAAGTGTTTGAACCCTCACAGCTCGTTAATCTGAGGAAGGTGCTGAAGAGCCAGGCTTCGGACAGTGATGAGAGCATGCAAATTGACACCCATGGACCAGGAACGAGCGGCGGCTTGGGCTTGGGTCCGTCGGAGCTGCGCAAGAAGCCCTCCAAGCTGAGGAATCCACGCAGTTCGGCAGGTAAGAAATCGCTTTAGGGACGCAACCTATTTAATTACACTCCATTAGTTAGAAGACTTCTCATTAATTCCTTTTTTCTCACCTGCCTGCTGTGCGTTTTCTTTTTGTTCTGTTTTCAGTTGGCTTGAAGTTCGGCAAGTGAGTGGAGGCTAGTCGAGCGGACGAGGAGGAGCTGCCAGGAGCTGGCCCAAGCGAGACCAGCTGGAACACCCGGCTACTTGCCATGCCGCGCGGCACTTGATTGACCCGCCCAAGCCGCTCGATACTCGGAGGAATGGTTTGCCCAGATGTAAACGAAAACACAACTCATTTCTACTCAACAAACAAATGTCGGCTGTCCGCGAAATGGATTCCATAATTGGCATCAAATTGATCATTTACAAATAACAAATACGAAGCCTGTAATAATAGAAACTATGCATCAAAGCGCCTATTAATTAGTGTACTTATTTATCCACAACTGCGGGATTGGGCCGTCACATTGTGTGTCCGTGTGTCTGGGCGGCCTGTGGCAGGTTCGTCTTAAATGAGCATTTAATTATTGTCAAAATAGTTGGGGCGTAGACAAATGTTTATTCGGAGCATGTGCACAAATCCAAACTGTGCGTGCTGCGGTCTGTCAGCAAATATTTCTATTCATTTATTTGTGGCCAATTACCTGCAGCAAATTGAATTCACTAATTCAACCTTTGATGGCCATTATTATGGCTACTTTGGGTTGATGGTTTTTGGAAATATTTGCGTTGAATTATAATGCCAGATGGCAATTTCACACGCTCTTACAATTTGTTATTTATTAATTGGCCGGACTCTATCTGGGCACTGCATAGAAGGATAGCAGCTGCACTTGGCCAGACTCTGCTCATTATGTTTTCAAGTAACAAACTGGAGCTCAAATATTAGTGAAGCAGCTTAACGTCAAGGGGAAAAGTTATAGGGAACAGAAAGTGCGAACAATAAACCATTTTGTTAATTGTGCAAAATAGTTCCCCCATCTGCTGCCAAGTGTCTGGTGGCAATTACTTAATTACATTTCCACCCATTGCTCTGCCAGAGAGAGCTGACAGCAGCCACAGCATATTTTCCGACAAATGGAAACCGCATTATTGGCGAAAACTTACGAGCTGCAAACTCTTCATTTACATCCCTCTAATGGTGGTGGTGAAGCAAGGATTTATTAAGACACAGCTTTTCATTTGAGCATTAAATCGATGCAGTTCGTAGAAAGAACACTCTGGTTGGCAAAAATTAACGTTAGTTAATTAAAATGCCAAATATTTCTATAGATTCTTTAAAGGTTAGACATTAAGCACACTAATTCTTTAGCTTAACTTCATGTACCTCATGTATATTAGGGTTAGTTATGGTTCTAAAGTTATCTAAGTCATAGTTTCCAGCCTTGAAAATATTAAACTTATAATATTAGTCTAAATAGTTCAGTTGCGAAGAAAATAGTTATTTTTTCCACTTCATTCTGGACTCTATTATATTGCAGTCGAGGCAATCCTGAACAGCTTGATAATTCTCGTGTCAATATGCTGCAGATGGGACTTACCCCAGATGGTAAATAAGTGGCGCTGTGGAATATTTAGAACTGGTTTCCAACCCGGTTCTCTCACTCAGATCTTTGTTATTGCCAAATGCAACAGTTTAATTCATTGTCTTAGCTGCTTGGCGACAAATTTCATTTTTATGGCTCTGATCTTGTGAGTTTGCGCTTTTTGGCATTCAATTTCTAATTTGATTCCCATTTAATCTGCATTAGTAACCGGGTTCTGGCAAGACAAATGGCCGAAAGTGTTCAGGTTGCCTTTTCGACAGGCTCTATTAAAATCTGGGGCATATTCAATTTATGCTGCCCTCGGAGAACAAGTTTTCTCAATCAGCTGTTTGGAAGGAAATTTAAATGCAAAAAATCTAATTGAATCTGAATTGAATTTAAAATAAAGGCCAAGGACGTTTGTTGACTGAGATAGATGTGGAGTGTTAAATATAATTTAAAATAAATATTTTAAGGTTAATGGACGCTGGTTATATATTTTATTAAACTTGTTTAATATTATTTAATGTTCTTGTTTAATAATAATAATTTCAGAGAGACTTTTATGTATCTCTAATCTGGGTAATCCTTACCCATTTGGTTTTGTGATTTGTGTCAAAAAAAGGGTATAAGTTGGAAGTATAACGAATAAGTTGTCCTGTATAAACTATCTTCTAATCTCATAATAATTAAATAAACCCTACGTGTTAAGCAAAAATTGAAGTGATAGATACGTTACCCCATATATGTACTCCTTATTTAATGGATCCCAAAAACGAGTTTCCTGTCCGTTATTTACACTTAAATCGATTCATCTCGACGTTACCCCACTGCTCCATTGTGCTCTAAAACCAAAAAGCGAACTGAAAGCGAAATTCAAGAGCGTCGGAACAGGTTGGACGAGTTGAACAAAAAATCCGTTACACCCTCGACTGTCAAAGCCAAAGTAAAGCCCACGTTCTGGTTACTGCCGTAAACAAATTGCATGTATTTGAAAAAATCATTTAGAGGCTTAAACAACTAGGTCGTAAGGTATCCGGGGGACAGTCCGTGGGGCGATCCGCTTTCAATGCAGGCTTAGTGGTGGTACTCGGGGGCCGCGGGATGCGCCTCCAGCCAGGCGAGGGCGCGGACAATGGCCTCCGGGATTGGTGGGGGAGTGGGGATCCAGGGGCCCGATGGCTGGTAGCCGTTCTCATCGGCCACGTACTTGGTCTCCACGTGATCGCCCTCGGGCGAGATCCAGCCGAATTCACCATGGATGTTGCCGTGGACATCACCGCTGGCGGACTGTTGGATGCCGTTGGAGGTCTGCAGGCTGGAATCGAAGCCATCGGCGCGAACGTCGTCATGTCGGGACACGACGTCGGCGTGGACATCCTCAGAGCGGCCGACAGCATGGTCCAGGCCATGGGGCGACAGAGGGCTGGCCAGGGCCAGTCCCAGAACGGCGCAGAGCATCACCTGGTCGGAGGAAGAGGATTAGAGGATTAGATACCCAAGTCAGAGAGGGTCCTGCGAGCCAACTCACAAGCTTGAACATTTTGGCTGATTTCGGTCTGGTCGGTGGCGAACGTTGACTGATAACTGCCCTCCGTCCGGAGTAGCCTTTTATATCTTAGAATCGAACCGAGGCCGGGCCATAACAAATCGCTACATCGCTGCACTCATCTGCGGATCTGAGTAATGGGATGCGCCCGCACCGCACCCAGTGTGGGGAGCCGTCAAGGCATTTGCCGAACAACGGGATAAGTACTATATATTATCGCTTAATAGATGCTAAAATGAAACACTCGCATCAATAAAGCCTGGGCAAACGGGTCGAGTGGCATCCCGAGCCCCAAACGAGTTCAGCAGTCCCCTCTGCCCCCCAAGAAGTGGCTCAAATTGACATTGTCAAACCGTGAACCACTTTTGTAGTCATCACCACAGTGATTCTTCTTCTGCCGAAGCTCAATCGACTTCAAAAGATAATCACCGTCTTCGCAAAGGTGCTGTCTTGTCGCCCATTAAGTTTTATTTATTTGCACCACCTCGGTTATCGATTCTCTTAAGCACTTTACTGCGTTTTAGATATGTTTTTAAACTAATTTCAATGAGGAACGCCCCATCCACTCTTTATTTTTAATTTGTTTCTAAGAGATACACAGAGTGAGTTTCATTTAAATTCAAAGAGAAAGTTCGCAAATTAAAAACTTAATTGCACTTCAGGTATTCTAACACACTTTTGGGTAAAGCACAGCTTCCACTTAACATTTAAGAGTTAAATCTGTGTTCTACTTAATTCGTATTTATCCTACTTAACATTAGATTCATACATTAACTTAGTTAAAACAAAATAAATGTTGCTCTTGCTTTTGTTTCTCATATTTTCTAGAAGTTAAGAAAACCTTTATAGATAATTCTCTGTAATATTTGAGACCTTTTTAAATGAAAGTAAGTTCCAAATGATTTGTAAATCAGAAGGGAAGCTTGTATACCCTTGCAGTTTGCAATTGTATCATGAAAATTGAGCATAACTAAATGCATTAATTTCAATTCGGAAAGCTTCTCTGTTTCAGTTTTTATTAGATTGACAACTCTGCAAATGAAATTTTAAATTTTATGAAATTAAAATGTTTCAGAATATTTGACTATATTCAATCGTTACGAAGTAATCCCTTAAAAAATTTTAGAAAAATTACAAAATCTGCTTGGAAGACTTGGCAGTCAATGCTGACCATATTCTTGGTATATACTTTCTAGGGTCGGACACGATTTCTTCAAATTGTTTGAAGCTTCCGTCTAAAATTTTAAAATTCTGAAAGGCCATGCAAATCCATATATAAAATCCCAAAGAAATACAAAATCCAATAAATTTCGTTACTCTTGTAAGCATCTGCATGTATTTTTTTGAAAGTCAAGAAGTACAGCTAAACAACTAGGGGGACATGGGTCGGGAGAACAGTAGTCCGTGGAGCGATCCGGGTTCGGGACGGGGGGCCTTAGTGATGACGGGGGTGCTCGGGGGCCTGGGGGTGAGCCGCCAGCCAGGCGAGAGAGCGGGCAATGGCCTCCGGGATTGGTGGGGGAGTGGGGATCCAGGGGCCCGATGGCTGGTAGCCGTTCTCATCGGCCACGTACTTGACGTCCACGTGATCGCCCTCGGGCGAGATCCAGCCGAATTCACCATGGATGTTGCCGTGGACATCACCGCTGGCGGACTGCTGGATGCCGTTGGAGGTCTGCAGGTTAGAGTCGAAGCCATCGGCACGGACATCCTCGGAGCGGTGCACGACGTCGGCGTGGACATCGTCAGAGCGGGACACGGGGGCGATGGCGGTGGCCACTCCCACAACGGCGAGGATCATCACCTGAACAATAAGGAATCATCATTAGTTGACTGGTAGACTTCCATGTCACCCTGTGAGCCACTCACAAACTTGAACATTTTGGCTGATTTCTGTCTGGTCGAGAACGAACGTTGACTGATAACTGACTGTGGTTCGGGGCAGGCCTTATATATGATTCTTGATCCAGTTGCTTACCAATAATCGAATTACTTATATTTCTGCCGGTCCTAAGTTATCGGGTGCACAAAGCGCTCATAATTATAATGCTAACAAAAGCCAGAGCCCATAAATTCACCACTTGACACGGCCAGACAAAATGTCAAAAAACAAGTCTCTGGCTCTCGGAATTGAGTCCGAAATGGAACATGCTTCAGCTGATTTTTTCGGGGGGCGGCACCGTACTGGTTTTGGGGACTCCGAGACCATCGATGACGTTTCGTCTTAGCCGAGACTTTGGCGGATTACCAAGTGAGGATAGGAATGAAGCTATGGGAGATTTCCATAGGACATCGTGAAGGTATTAACTTGTAACGTAAATTATACGGAAAGGCAAATCTATTGGAGGAAAATATGTATGTATTTATATTTCCCAAAGTCATTTGGTATCAAGCTAACAATTCCCTTATTCATCTAAAGAACTTATAAAGTAAACATGACACAAACTTAAATTGATTATTTTTGAGAAAGAGAAACCTCCCAATATTTAAGAAGTCACTGTTTAACTTGAGCGTTGCCCCTTAGAATCAAACGGGTAAAGCTTTAAGCCAGAGTTGCCGACTTATGGCGCTCACTCGACCAATAAACGTCAACGGCTCCAAAAACTAGGCTACAAATGCCGAGATTAAGGAGTTCAAAGTAAGTGATATTTCCCCTAAATTAATATCGCAATTAATTATCTCAAAAAATATTTATAGCCTGAAGCTTGTCTTACATTTCCGCTAAGCTCACCGCCCCAGCAGTATTCACATTCAAGTTTAAGTTCAAAGTTCTTAAATCAAGCAAATTCCATGGCCAGTTAAAGAATATTTTTTGAAGTGAACTAATTTGCATGCAACATATGCAAAATACCCAATGTGCCAGACGACTTTTATTGCCCGCAGACGAAGCCAAATCATCTTGACTTCATTAGAGACGCATATTGCATCAGCCGTAGGTTTGGGAGGGATTCTTAAACATATATAAGCCGATATTCGGGGGCATATTTTCACAAGTCTCTCAAGCTTTCTAGTCTGACAGTCCAGCCAAATCAAGATGTTCAAGATCGTAAGTATGCCGATGGAAGCCCGTGGATATCACGCCGCCTAATCCTGGATTATCCTAGCTGCTCGTCTGCTCCCTTGCCGCCCTGGTGGCTGCCAATGCCAATGTCGAGGTCAAAGAGCTCGTCAACGAGGTGAATCCTGATGGCTTCCTGTCTCGATTGGCTCTGGACAACGGCGTGGCTGCCTCCTCCACCGGCGATGTGCACGGCAACATCGATGGCGTCTTCGAGTGGGTTTCCCCCGAGGGCGTCCATGTCCGAGTGGCCTACAAGGCCGACGAGAACGGATACCAGCCGCAGAGCGATCTGCTGCCCACTCCTCCCCCGATCCCAGAGGCCATTGTCCGTGCCATTGCCTGGATTCAGGCTAATCCCAGCAAGAACTAAGAACCCTGTCGCCGACGAGGACCCTGCACGATTTGGAACAGCTGCTTGGGGCTTGGATTACTCTCAGCTGCTGATTAGCACTTAGGTTGTACTTAAGAGTTGTTATTGAAACTTTGAATAAATTATAATTTGCAAGCTTAAATCCTGGCTATGAATTAGTATTTATTTAATAATAAACATAAGTAAATGGGATGACTTTTGCCAAGCTGGATAACTAACATTTTGTTTTTAATGGCAGCTATATTTTAGAAGTTAGCAAAAGTATAAAATGAATTGGCATAAATTTGTATTTTGCTCGCTATTTTAACTTTAGTCACAAAAAATACGTATACGCACTGGTGTCATAAGTTTTTAAACTTTAAGGAAAACAAATGTTAAGTGCCAAAACTGTTCAAGAGTTATACAACCAATAACTTTAAGTTCTTTAAGTTCTAAGTCCCTAACTTTAAAATATTTAAAAACAATGAAAGTTATGCGTTTTTTGCTAAATTTACAGATGTTAAGGTATGTTGTTATAGTGAAGTTTTTAATATGACAAATAGAGATAGAGACTCTCTATTAGAGAGATACATCTAAGAGGTAGAATGATATCTTATAAAGTATTAATCGGGCTTTGCCAACTGTCTGTGCCATTTTTTACCAGTTAATGTTTTTGTTCATTTATTCCCAGTTAGTAAAATTAAAAGCTTTTTCTTTGCTAGCTTAAAAAGAAATAAAACGTAGTTAAAGTCTATAAGCAAGTTATCCAGTTCGTTAATACCCAAAAAGTATGCTAATCAAATTGTTTCCGAAGAAAGTTTTAAAGGCGCTTTTAATTCTCCTAAGAAATGTCATGACTGTTTTTATTTATGGGTAACTTTACAAAGATATAAATTAAGAAACTGATGCCAAATAAGATTACATTTTTCTTGAATTAAGAGAATAATTAATAACCTTAAATTCGATTCTAAGGCACAAATCTATTATTGGTTCGATAATAATTAATAGTATTAGGCCACGAATTACTTGAATCCCCCACAAAAACTGGCTTTAAACTTTAAGAGAGGAATCTTTTCAGAATAATTACGGTAGCAATTTGCATAGACCAGAGAAACAAAAAGATTGCAGCAGACGATTTTTATCGCCGGTGTGCGTGTCATTCGCAACCTGTCCGCAAAAAAAGCCAGAAGAGGCTTATGCTGGCCGAAATGTTAATTAAAAACGGGTTGCATCCGATTCGGGTCCCAGGTTGGGCTTGGGCGCGGAACTGGGTCTGGGTTCGGTCTGGCTTGGGGCGTATAAAAGGCGAGAATCGCTCCCGAATTGGTATCAGTCTCACGAGTTCTCTAGTCTGACAATCAAATTCAATCAGAATGTTCAAGATCGTAAGTACCCTGTCAGCGGAAAGAAAGATATTTAATCCAGGACTATCCTTAGCTGCTCATCTGCGCCCTAGCCGCCCTGGTGGTTGCCAACGAGGATCCCGCGGTCAAGGAGCAGGTCAACGATGTGAGTCCCGAAGGTTTTGTTGCAAAGCTTCTCCTTGACAACGGCGTAGCTGCCTCCTCCACCGGCGATGTGCACGGCAACATCGATGGCGCCTACGAGTGGGTCTCCCCCGAGGGCGTCCATGTCCGAGTGGTCTACAAGGCCGACGAGAACGGATACCAGCCGCAGAGCGATCTGCTGCCCACTCCTCCCCCAATCCCAGAAGCCATCGAACGCGCACTCGCCTACATCCAGGCCCATCCCAGCAAGGAATAAGCCACCCGCCCGACCCAGGACTCCACTACGAAACGGAGGACTTGTCCTCCAATCCCTAGAATTTAAACAGCATGCTGAATTATAATGTTGGATCGAGTTGATTAATAAATCCGATATTTTATGGCAAAAAATGTAATTACTGCGAAATGTTTTTATACAAATTATTAGGACTCTGTGATTTATTTGGAGCAAGTTGAAGCAATCTGTTCCAGCCAGTCACGCTCTTTTGGGATGATTCGTGATCGATGTGGCCAGACAACAAACGGGTTTAGTTAGCAATTTATCAGGTAAGAACACATAAATGGGTTTTCATTAACAACATTATATGTGGAACGAACTTGGGTAATATTTTGCGAACAAGTGATGCGATCAAAAGCTTGCCAAGGTTGAAGATTACAGAAATATATATGAATTAACCTTAAATTCACTTTCATTGTGAAGTTCGTTTTTAAAATCTTACTTTGTATACATATTATTTGAAACGAAGCTACTATGATAAAGGAGGCGCAGCGAATTACCTCTACATATTTTCGCAAAGTCATAAGGTCTCTCAAATTAGTGATTACCATACGTTCATTGCGTTCATTTATTTATTCTGACAAGGATTCTGGGTTCCTATAAATCAATGAACCCTGGGAGTTCCAGTAGTAACGTTTTGCTAAGTCGGAAAGGACACATGAGAGTAATTTCGAAAGTATCCATGGCCCATAAATTGCTTGGGTATTAAAGGTTTCATCAAACGCATAATTTTTAACTTCTGTATTTCATCCAGAACAGATGTGGGTACAATTTGTCCAATAATTTAAGTTATTTAAATATTGCAAATATGTTTTTTTGGCAAGCCAGGGGTCTGCGCCTCCTGGACTTAAGATGGTGCTTACGAAAACCATTTTCCGGTTTGATCGAAAGTGAACTGCTACTGTTTAAATTTCCTATGCAATAAAATAAAATCAAAACTGGTGATCTGATCCAAATAAAAAATTAATTAGCAACGAATACGCAAACATATGCTAATTAATATTATTTGCACAGTCAACTTGGCTAGTTTGCTAAGAAATAATGATGTGAACTATGCAAAACAGGTTCTAGATGGGCAACGAAAGTAGATCTGTCGAGAAGAACAAAATGGGAATGGATATAAAAGCACAACCTAAAAAGTAAGATTTGATCATTATTATTGTTCTTCTCGAATATTTCATTGCTTAATATAATTTATACATTTTCGTAAATTCAACCTTAACTTCAACGCTTTCTCAGCCTAATCTGAATGCCATTTTCCGACTTAAGAGTAACCCGGATATTCAGAACCGGATCGTATTCACTTTGGGGTACACAATCCACGCGGGAATGATCGTTGATTCCGGGCGGAAGTCCATCAACGGCGGGCAGAATTTCAAAGCGGCGCAATAATTGCGACAGCAGAGCCTTCATTTGGTACATGGCAAACTTCTCAGCTAAAGAATACAAGTTAAAAATTAATTTAATATTTAATATAAATGTAACTCAATAGAAAACATACCTATGCAACGCCTGGGTCCTGCGCTGAATGGAACGCTCTTGAAAGCCTCGATTCCCTTAGTTGTATTGGCCTTATCGAACCTTTCTGGTCGGAAAACGCAGGGATCTTCAAAGTACTTCTCGTTGTAGCCCATGGCGATGAGGCACATGATCACCGTGGTTCGCTTGGCTATCTTGGTGCCATCTGGAAACAACAAAATCTTGGATTTAAAATGATTTTCAGGGGTATAGTTGCTGGTTGACTCACTGATATCGATGGGTTTGCGATTGGTTCGAGCAATCAAAGGCACAGAGGGATACAGCCGCAGGGTCTCGCGAATAATCAACTCCAGGTAGTACATTTGATCCAGGCGACCCAGGTCCGCCTCTCCGGATAATTCGCTGCCGAAGATGCGCTTTTGCTCCTCAAAGGCCTTCTGCTGAATGTCCGCGTGTCGTGAGAGAGTGTAGAGCGTGAAGGATATGGCTGCGGCCACAGGATCATGGCCCTAAATATTTAATAATTATTTATATAGATTCTCTTTTTAAAATTTGCTCACTTTCGACTTACCGTGAATATAAATGTGGATATTTCCTCGATAATCTCGCGTTCCTTGAGGGCTCGCCCGTCGAGTTTGGCAGCCAGCAGGACATCGAGGAAGGGCTTGTTAAGGGGCTCGTCCTTCAGAGCCACACTCTCCCTGACCAACTGGTGGCGTCGTTGTGTGACAATCTGAGACCATAAAATGTAAAAGTTGTAGAGTAGTTTTTCAATTATTTTCTCTAAATCTGGAACTTACGCGGTTCAGCTCACTCCTCAGCAAGGACAGGGCCTTGCGCTGCTTCATGTAGTAGGAGGTGAGCCTGAAGAGGGCATCGAATCGCTTCACGATGCTGAAGGTGCGCTCCTGCACTACATCGCACAGACTGAAAGTCAAATAAGAATTATAGAACTTAATCCCCCTCGCAGGTCTGTGCTCCTGCCGAACTTACTCCTTGATGGCCCCATGCAAATCCGATGGCTCTCCGTTCAGCGAGCTGCTGGCCTGTCCGGTGGCGTTCTCTGTGGGAAATGGATGGCGTTAGAAAATCACTGGTTAAATCCGGCTAAATGAACCCGAACGAATCCACAAAAATTCTCAATAAATTACCACCGGTTAACAGGGAAATTCTTCAAATCATCTCGCTCCCCGCCAGATTCTAAAATGTGTATTGTAGCAACAACGGCAAGTACCTCCTCGACCACGAAACCAAACGAAACTTTGCCGCCCGCACAATCTGCGGCACTTGTAGCCATTTTCTAAGCAATAAATCTTATTTATAAAACGCTCATAATAAATTACAAAAAATAAACGAGCGAAACGCCCGAAGTGCGAAACTCGGCCCCCGAATAGCGACAAGACAAATGTGTAAAGTTTCGCGGTCCTACACGTAGGAAATTTACAGTTTGTGAGAGGAATAGCCCTAGTAAAATATTAAAAAGTGTTTGAAGGATATTTTTCACTAGATAAAGTAACTATTTTTAAAATTTATATCGAAAACCATATATTCATTTCAAATAAAGTTGAAAAAAAGCTTCAAGAGCGCAAAATTTGACTAAAACATGGATAGGAAAACTATTTAATTATGTATTTTGGTCTAAAATCATTCTTTGTGAAACTTTAACTATAACTACGTAAATATTTTAAACGTTCAGTTGCACAATCAGTTAATTTAAAGTGTAAGCAACTTTTTCCCGGTGCATACGGTACACAAAACTTGTTTGACCAAAAGAATACGCTCAGAGCTGTTGTTCATCTGCGTGTATCTTCGGGTTCAATGAATGAATCGGCTCTCACTCACCACACACAATATCCAGGGTGCACTTGGCCACCAGCTCCTGGGCATCGACTACGTCCTGGGACTCGGCCAGCTTGTCCAGCTTCTGGGCAAACTCCTCGCCCGTGCGGTGAACCACCCGCAGGTAGCCCTCGATGGCCGGACGCTCGAAGGCGGGCATGTAGAGCTTCTGGTGCTTCAGCCAGCGGGCACCGGAGCTGGTGAGCAGGCCGTCGCCCAGCCAGGGCCGCAGGAAGGAGTAGAGGTGCTCCTTGTACAGCAGCGTTGAGCTCGACAGGATGTTCTGCCGGGGAAAACACAATAAGCTGGTTGGAGTGCGGTTTCAGGGGTGGTGGGGTCGTCAGCACACTCACCTGGATTTCCGCCGGATCACTCAGCATCATGTGGTATTGCAGGAAGACCAGTGAGCGGAATCCCTGAAAGTCATACTTTCGACAATACTGAAGGACCTTCTTGGGGTACTCTGTGTGGGAGACGGAGATTAAAACAGAGGAGTTTGGTTAGAAACGCCCACTTTAATAACCCGACAGCAACTCGCCCTCGTTTGCAGAGCACTACACAGTTTGCCGTTTTTGTCGAAAAGTGCAATTTCAAGTTAACTTTTGGAAGTTGCAATCGATTGCAAAGCCCGGCCTCATGTCGCACATATCCTTATTAAGTTGGGCTTCCGTTTCCTCAGTTGTTTGCCTTCTTACCAAAGGACTTGAATGTCTGGGAGGACTGTGAAAGCTGGCTGGAAAATTCCTTTTAATTAATGGTCGCTCTGCGAGCAGAGCTGAGCGGTCTCCGGAGGCAGGTTGGTATTAGTTTGTGGACTTAAGATAACTTTCCCTTCACTTTCACTGAGAACCTTAATCAATTTTAGTTAAACTTTTTTTGTGGGACCAATAAAAGTTAATTAATAATAAATATTAATTAGAAATGTGGCTTTACATGTTGACTTATTTTAAATTTATTAAAAACACATTATTACCGCTTAGAAATTATAAAACAATAAAACTATTTTCGGCCTTAGGAAAGTGTATTTTAACTTTGTATTTTTGTGAACTTTGAACTTTTTAATGTATACACAATGCAAAATGTTTTCTGTTTTCGACCATGAAAGTGACCCCCAGGCCGGCCCACGATAGCAATAATATAATAACTAAAACACAATGCCCTCATGGATGAAGTGGTGCCTTATCGAAAAGTATAAAGTGCAGCATCGTTTTTCCCCTGGCCATGGCCATTGTGCATTTGAAATGATTACTTCGGGCACGGGAGGGGTGCAGAGACCGAATTTATTCAGCTGTGCAAAAAGAAGGCACTGGGGAAATGCGCTCGGATCCTGATGAAACTTGTAGCAAAATATTACAATAAGTAAGTCAGGGAATTCAGAGGCACAGCTCGAGATGAAATCCAAATGTGCAACTCGATGCCGGCGGGAATCGAATGCATTGAATCACGGCAAACACAAACATGAGTGCTTTATGTATTTACATAAACTGAAATACGTTCTTGGTACAATGGATACGCAAGCTTCTGCGGCAGTCGATCAAACAAATAGATTTTGTATCCAACTTGCAAGAGTTCATAAATATAGGCAGGGACTGGTACTCACCGTCTGGCTTGAGGCCGAACTGAAAGAGGTTGCCCACGAAGGGGTAGGGTGTGGGCCCCGGGATCATCTCCATTATCCCCGCCATGTGGTCTATGTAGTTGAAGATCTTCACGCCCTTGAACACCAAAATGGTGGCCAAAATAATGGCTATCGCTATCAGGAACATGGTGCAGTCCAACTGTTCTCGTTCACTCTTCTATCCCGACTGGCCTGGGGCAGGAACTTAAGTAGATTATTATTGCTGGCCAATTTCACAGCCGATAACCCCTTTGATAGCCTATCTAGCGCAGCTTTTTGCCAGTCTTTTTTGGTGTTTGCGAATCGGCAATCGATACAAATAACATTATCAAACCGGCAATTAACATACGTTTATTGGTGGCAACTGATAAATGCAATTATATTGGGCTACTACTGCTGCCTGCTGGCATTGACTCACAGTCAGGTAATGACGTGTGGGTCCAAAAGGCTGTTTCTGTATCGCGAGGCGATAATTAATAATCAGCTTCTGATTAGGTAGTTCAACAACAGACACATAACAGTCAAAACGGTTTGAGATTTAACTCAATTAACTTAAAGCTATTTTTAGCTTTTAATTTGTAATTTTTATTATAGTACTCATAAGGCCAATTTATCTACACTGAAATTTCTTGATCGTTCTTATATTTATGCCCAGAAGGGCATTATAATTTCAATCATACGGAATCATTTGAAAAAACTCTTTAAAGTGTTTGTGATTTTTAAGCTAAAAGATAACCCTTTTTTCAAAAAAAAATTAAAGGCGGTACATCATTAAAATTGTCAAAAATCGGACAAAATTTGGAAATCGCGATTTGAATGCAGAAAAGTTCTTCCATAAAAAACCCAACCAGACTGAAATCGGTTGAGTTTAGCCCAAGTTGTGATCAAAAAACCCTTTTAAAATTTTTGTATACGTTTGAAGCTTACAATTGGATCATTGGCAGCTATATGATATAGTATTCAGATCTTGATAAAATTAAAACTGAAATTCTAGAATAATACAAAATGGCCAATCTGAAATTTTATGAAAATATGTTGACTAAAATTATAATACACTGCAAGGGTATAAGAATGTAATCAGTAAATAAAATGTATTGAAAAAAAAGTCAACAACTGTTACCGATTTTATTAATAATTTAAAATTGTCTACCGTTAGTTTTATTTAAGATGCCACTTGTATGTTATCTTCAAACTTACTTATTAAGTATATTTTATGAATTCTTAATAAATTGATTTAAAATAACAGATTAAATTTAATAATTTTGTGTTTACATTTTTGAGAATTATAAACATAATGATGCAATGAAAATATTTTAGCAAGAAAAGTTTAAAATAATTAAAATGAAATGATAGGAGTTAAAGAACAATTTAATAAATATTGAAATATTCGACTAGATAGTTATTATAGAACTAATAATACGTTTTTTTCTTCTACGTTTTGAGGAGTTGGTAAGCCTGTGCGAAAGTAGGGTAGAGGCATTCTCACTCTTCTACCAAATGAGAGCTTCTTTCTACATGCTGATAAGCTACGAAAAATAATGAGCATTTTTGGCCTTTCTCTTTTCAGCTCTTCTGCCTGTTTCTCTTATCTTTCCCAAAGAGTAAACACTAAACATTAAACTCTCTCTTGACATTATTTTTGATAAACGCTTTGTTTTGGTTTTTTTTCATCGAAGGTTTTAACAGCTTTAACACCGGTTTTTGGGTTATCATCAAAATAATTAAGATGTAAGCAAGAACAAGTGTTGTGTGAGCAATATTAGGAAGTCTATTTGAAATTATTACTTTAATCTTTAAGATTTGCCTCTTTTAGTGAACTGCTTAACCGTTAGAAAAAAAGAGGCGCATCTCTTCACAAAAAACTTGATTTAAAAATGCCAAATCACGCTGAAAGCAGCAATATTTACTTATATTTTGGGAGGCATTGTGGTGGCAGCGATTTGGAAATCGAGAGAGAGAGAACTGGCTGACAACTCTCGTATTTAAGCGGAGTCTCAGCCCGGAGAAGCTCTCATATTCCCAGAGACCCGCCAGCTGGGCGGTCACGATCGTCATGTGGTTCGTTTTGTATATTTTCTTGGCCCTGCCGCTGCTGGTGGTGGCTTATCTGGAGCTGAGTACCTTCCGGCGGCGAAGAATGCTGAGGAAGTTCAATGGCCCCACCGGTCTGCCCGTCATCGGAAACGCCCACCAGACGGGCAAGAATCCGTCAGGTGAGTTCCGATCCAGAGAAAGCGCCGAGGACACACCCTTCCCGGAATGACCCATCTCGAATAGCGTTGTGACTGAGATTACTGCCACTCGAACCGACTCAGAGGCAGCGCTATTCCAGTGAGGTCGCTCTGGGCCAGCCACTTTACAACCGGAGGGAATGTGTGTTAACTTCGGGCTAATTGGGCTACTGCCACTTGAAGATAGCTCAGTCGGGCACTCTGCCACTTTTGGAGATTAAACAGAGACTTTGAATTGGGCGTTGCGCAACTTGGCCCTGAGGATTGCAAGCTGGGGAAAACGAAATGGAAGTGCAGTGTCTCGGATACAGAAAATCGCGTGCTCACACTCGAGGCATACTAATAGTGCTGATATGTGACTGGGGTAATAATGGGTTTTTATCCGGTCTACTCTACAGAGATTCTCGACCAGATCTTCGCCTGGTGGCATGAGTTCGGCAAAGATAACTTCTGCTTCTGGATAGGAACCTACTCCAATCTGTTGATCACCAAGCCCAAGTACCTGGAGGTGAGATTGCCTTGCGAACTCCAAGTGTCAGCATGATTAATCAATATTGCCCCCTGCCATAGTTCATACTAAGCAGCCAGACGCTTATCTCAAAGTCCGACATCTACCATCTGACACATCCCTGGCTGGGACTGGGCCTCCTGACCAGCACGGGCAGCAGGTGGCACAAGCACCGCAAGATGATCACGCCGGCCTTCCACTTCAACATCCTGCAGGACTTCCACGAGGTGATGAACGAGAACTCCAACAAGTTCGTCAAGGTGTTGAGGAAGGTCGCCGCCGGGGACAACATCTTCGACTTCCAGGATCAGGCCCACTACCTGACCCTGGATGTTATCTGTGACACGGCCATGGGAGTGTCCATCAACGCCATGGAGAACCGGAGCTCATCTGTAGTCCAGGCTTTCAAGGAGTACGTTCTACAGTTCTTACTAGTGGCTTCGATTTGTCATAGTTTCCCCATCCCTGCATTTCCCCAGCATGTGCTACAACATCAACATGAGAGCTTTTCACCCTCTGAAGCGCAACGAGCTGCTGTATCGATTGGCTCCGGATTATCCCGCTTACTGCAAGACCCTGAAGACCCTGCGTGACTTCACCAATGATATCATCGAGAAGCGGGTGGCGGCCCACAAAGCGGGAGCCGTTGATAGCAACCAAGGCGACGAGTTCTCCCGCAAGAAGATGGCCTTTCTGGATACCCTGCTCTCGTCCACAATCGATGGGCGCCCTCTGACATCCCAAGACCTGTACGAGGAGACCTCCACTTTCATGTTTGAGGGACACGACACCACCACATCCGGGGTGTCCTTTGCAGTCTACTTGCTCTCCCGGCATCCGGAAGAACAGCGCAAACTATTTGCGGAGCAGTGCGAGGTCATGGGTGCTTCTGGTCTGAACCGGGATGCCACTTTCCAGGAAATCTCTCAGATGAAGTACTTGGATCTCTACATTAAGGAGGCCCAACGTCTTTATCCCAGTGTGCCTTTTATAGGCCGATTTACAGAAAAGGATTATGAGATTGGTAAGTTTGATTTTTCTAGCAACTAAAATCAAAGCTCCTAAAGAATCTGTCCCCCGCAGAGGGCACTCGCATTCCCAAGGGAACCACCCTCAACTTGGGAATAGTGATACTGGGCTACAACGAGGAGGTGTTCAAGGATCCCCACAAGTTCCGACCCGAGCGCTTTGAAGAGCAGAAGCCCGGACCCTTCGAGTATGTGCCATTTAGTGCTGGTCCTCGGAACTGTATTGGTCAGAAGTTTGCCCTGCTCGAGATCAAGACTGTGGTGTCCAAGATCATTCGCAACTTTGAGGTGCTGCCCGCGGTGGACGAGCTGGTCTCCAAGGATGGCTATGTGAATACCACACTGGGCAAGACGCCTGCCGAGAGGAGGGAGCTGGATGCCAATCGCCATAAATATGATCCCATCCTGTCCGCCGTGCTGACGCTTAAGTCCGAGAATGGTCTCTATATTCGTCTTAAGGAGAGGCACTAGGACTTAAAGGAACCTCTGGGACTCTCTTAGAAAGCTCGCGAAGTTCTCTTTGTTAAATTTACGCAGTCTGTGAGATCGGTGCTGGTGCTTACCTTGGTAGTCTTCCCCCCAAAAGCAATTATAAGGAAGCTGTTAATCAGGGGACTTGAAACAGATAAACAAATTAAAAACAAATGATCATTAACATGTCTTACCAGGGATCGCAATCATTAAAGATTTTAACTAAAAGGTAGCTCTTAATAAATATATTTTGAAGTTTTATTTTGACCAAAATAATATGCATACAAAACTAATTGCAGAAATCGAAAAGAACAGATTTTGTTGTCTTTATTTTGAAAAATTTGGATTGAAAACTAGAGTATTTTAGAATGTATTATACAGTACACTCTATCTAAGTAACTCTGAGGTCTGTACCATCTTCACAGCATAGAAATCAGCTACTGCCCAGTCATGCTGAAAATGAATACATTTGTTAATGTCGTCATAGGCTGATCAAGAGATACCAAACTCTCAGCGGAGGAGGAGGAGTAGAGCTGAGAACGTATCGCCGACCGGTTGATGGGAGTATTTAAGCAGCGCACCGGCGAGCTCTGCAGTCAATTTGGATTTACTCGCTGCACCGATCGGTTCGCTTTCGAAAATGTGGGTCGTGCTGTGCGCCTTCATCGCCCTGCCCCTGCTCTTGGCGGCCTACTTCGAGCTGGGATCACTGCGTCAGAAGAGAATGCTAAACCAGTTCCGGGGTCCCAGCATGCTGCCGGTGGTGGGCAACGCACATCAGATGGGCAAGACGCCCACAGGTGAATGCAATTCGCGATTGTGCAATCTGGCCTGGCATTGTGACTTGCGAATGAACTAATTAGGCGTGCGACCAAAGTTCATCTTCCGTCTAGATACCACGGCACCTTGGGTGTCTGATCAAACAGTGATAACACTGGGACTTTGATCAAATGTTCGTGTGACTCTCGGTTGAAATTGAGTGTACTTATCCAGCACGCGTGGGTACTAATTAATTATAGTCATTGAGGAGTTAATAACCCGATACAAGTGATATGAAGCTATAATGAACGTTACAACTTGTAAACTGTATTTGCAACAATCAATACTTACAAATTTGCCTCCCTTCAACAGAGATACTGAACCGATTCTTTGGCTGGTGGCATGAGTATGAGAAGGATAACTTTCGATACTGGATAGGCTACTACTCAAACATAATGGTCACCAGCCCCAAATACATGGAGGTTAGCTGGGGTTGTTTTTGTCATAAAGTTTTTAATAAAGTTAATGGAGTTCTCAACCAGTTTATACTCAGCAGTCAGACTCTGATATCAAAGTCCGATGTGTACGACCTTACGCACCCTTGGCTGGGACTGGGACTTCTCACGAGTACGGGCAGCAAGTGGCACAAGCACCGCAAGATGATCACGCCGGCCTTTCACTTCAACATCCTGCAGGACTTTCACGAGGTGATGAACGAGAACTCCAGCAAGTTCATCGAGCACCTGAGGGGCCTCGCGAACGGGGACAATATCTTTGACTTTCAGGAAGAAACCCACTACCTAACCCTGGATGTTATTTGCGACACTGCCATGGGTGTGTCCATTAACGCCATGGAAAACCGAAGCTCAGCTGTAGTCCAGGCTTTCAAGGAGTATGTATTTCAAAACTAATGAATTTCTTTTTCCACTCTAATTTTTCTGAACTCGCAGCATGTGCTATAATATCAAAATGAGAGCCTTTAGTCCCTGGAAGCGCAATGACCTGCTCTATCGATTGGCTCCTGAATTTTCCAAATATTGCAGAACTCTAAGAACTCTGCAGGACTTTACGAATGATATTATCGAAAAGCGAATTGAATCTCGAAACTCAGGGGTTGAGTCACAAGCCCAAGGCGACGAGTTCTCGCGCAAGAAGATGGCTTTCCTGGATACTCTGCTCTCATCAACCGTTGATGGCCGACCCCTGACTTCGCAGGAGCTTTACGAAGAGGTCTCCACATTCATGTTCGAAGGACACGACACAACCACCTCTGGAGTGGGGTTTGCGGTGTTTCTGCTCTCCCGACATCCGGCCGAACAGGTAAACTGAGCTGAACTTACTTATTAACAAATATCAAATATTAAAGATCAAATTTGCATTCAGCAAAAATTATTCGAAGAACAACGTGAAGTAATGGGCGATTCTGGACTTGGTCGCGATGCCACCTTCCAGGAAATCTCTCAAATGAACTACTTGGATCTCTTCATTAAGGAGGCCCAACGCCTTTATCCCAGTGTGCCTTTTATAGGCCGATTTACAGAAAAGGATTACGTTATTGGTGAGTATCTTATGACCCACAACGAATGTTCAATGTTATAAATTGTCTTCTTTCAGATGGCGACTTGGTACCAAAGGGCACCACCCTGAATCTGGGTCTCTTGATGTTAGGTTACAATGATCGCGTCTTTAAGGATCCCCACAGAAACCAGGGCCCTTCGAGTATGTGCCCTTCAGTGCTGGTCCGCGGAACTGTATTGGCCAGAAGTTTGCCCTGCTCGAGATCAAGACTGTGGTGTCCAAGATCGTTCGCAACTTCCAAGTTCTGCCTGCCCTAGATGAGCTTGTTTCGGGGGATGGCTACATTAGCACCACCCTGGGCCTTCCTCCGGCGGAGAAGGCAAAGCGAGATGCACACATCCACAAGTACGATCCGATTTTGTCCGCCGCCTTGACTCTGAAGTCGGAGAACGGCCTATATTTGCGGCTGAAGCAAAGACACTAGTTGCCTACTTTCAGGCTCATTGTTTGTTTACAATTTTAATAGTTACACCACAAGTGTACATTTTACGCTTCGTCAAATAAAATGAACCTAACTATACTTTCACAAGAACAGTGCCCACATAGGGATTGGCCACGAACTGCGAGGGTGTGACGACATCGCCATCGATGTACTGGGAGCTCAGGGAGGTGGTGATGACCTCCGCCTGGGTGCCCAGTTGGGCGTACTTGGTGAGGTCCAGGGTCTTGGCAGTGCTGCCCAAGTTGAGCACGATCACATAGAGATCGCTGCCAGTCAGTTGGCTGCAAAGAGATATGTAACTTCAAAAAACTGATCTGATTAATATAACCCACTCTTATTTACCGAGAGTAAACAATCACATCGTCGTCCACGGCCTGGATTTCGAGTCCACCCTTGCGGAACGATGGCTCCTTGCGAACCTGCACCAGTTTCTTGAAGATCTGCAGGTGGGAACGAGGAGCTCGCAGCTGTTGCAGGGCATTGTTGGTCTTGTAGTCATCGGCCACCGGCAGCCAGGTGTGATCTGCACTGGTGAAGCCTGGAAATGGGACGAATATTGAATTAAACTCTTGTTATCTGGAAGTCTAGCCTCTTGAGGCAATAGTTAATCAGCTAAGGTGTTCTATCTGCCACTGTCTTGGCATTTGCCTGTTTTATAACACTGTTAATCAGAGTATGACAAATCACACTTATCGGAACAAACGCTCTCAAAGTCAAAATAACACACTTAATGGATCACTTATAAATTTTCCCTCGAGGAAAGCGCCGCTAGCTGTGACTCACCTGCTTGAGAAGAGGCGTCCCACTGGTAGGGCGTCCTCTCCGGATCCCTCGTGCGGTCGTAGTAGATGTCCGGGTTCGAGTTACAGGCATTGGGGTCCACCGTGTCCTCCCAGCTGATCCACACATCGGTCATGCCCAGCTCCTCGCCGTTGAAGGTGACCGCATGTCCTGGCAGCGTCTGCAGCAGAATGTTGATGAGGTCCGTGCGCTGGACGCCGAAGCGGGAGGCCACTCGCTTGTTGTCATGGTTGCCGAGCACCCAGTTGGCGTAGACACCCGCCGGCATGGCATCCATCCACTTCTTGATGTGATCCACATAGTCGCCGGCCTTGGAGGCGTTGTTGATGTTTGTGAGGAACTCAAAGTTGAACGGGATATGCGAGCCGTTCCGCACTCCGTTGCCGTAGTACAGGATTATGTTCTCGAAGCTGGTATAGGCCTCCGTCATCAAGAGGCGCTTGTCGCCGCCGTGCTCCTCATGGAACGTGTCCACCAGCTCGCGCCACTGGTACACCATGTCAAGGGTCTCCGGCTGATCCTGGGTGTAGATGTGCTGCGTCCAGCAGTGGTCGTCCGGATCCGGGCAGTTCACAGAGTCGTTGGTCAGCGGCTCGTCCGGATACTCGTTGTAGCGGTCGAGTTCCACCTCAAACAGGTAGGGGATAGCGTCGATGCGGAATCCGGAGATGCCCTTGGCCAGCCAGAAGCGGATCACGTCCTTCATCTCGTTGACCACGGCCGGGTTGCGGTAGTTGAGATCCGGCTGCTGGATGGCGAACTGGTGGAGGTAGTACTGCTGACGCACATCGTTCCACTCCCAGGCGCTGTAGCGGAACTCCGAGTTCCAGTTGCTCGGCGGCTCCCGCTCGCCGGTCTCGTTGTTCACCTTGCCGTCGTGCCAGATGTAGAAGTCCTTGTAGGTGGGGTCGCTGTCCACTGACTTGGTGAACCACTCGTTCTGGTCGCTCGAGTGGTTGGGCACAAAGTCCAGGATGATCTTGATGCCCACCTCCTTGGCCTTGGCGATCATGCGCTCGAAGTCCTCCATGGTGCCGTACTCCGGCTGGATGGTGTAGAAGTCCGAGATGTCGTAGCCGAAGTCCACCATTGGGGACTTGAAGATCGGCGAGAGCCAAGTGGCCGTGAAGCCGATGTCCTTGAGGTACTGCAGCTTTTCGGTGACCCCGTTGAGATCCCCGATGCCGTCGCCATCGGTGTCGCGGAAGGAGCGCGGATAGATCTGGTAGTAGTTGCCACTCTCCCACCACTCGGTGGCTCCCACCAGACCCACCAGGGCCAGGAGCAGGCAGGCAGCTGATTGCGGTCGCATTTTGTTCGAATTTGTTCGCTGTGGAGAGCCGTCAGAGGCTTTTATACCGCTCGATAAGCGGCTCCTATCGAGATCTGGCCACTTGAAGTGGCCATTTCAATGGCTGTTCAAACACACTGCTTGGGGTTCTCAGGGTGCTCATGTTTTCGCACCCAAAATGTCATTGTTTTCGCACTTCCAGCGAAGCTTTACGTAAAGCGATTAGCCCACTCTCGACACTGCCCCTTGCTTGCTGGAAAATTACCTATAGAGTATCTTCCTGAAGAACCTCCCCAGGTGTGTCATGGTTGGGCGTTCAAGTGGCTGATAGAAGGGAAAAACATTACAAATCCCCCTTCTTCAGCTGTGGGCAGTTACAAGCAACAAGTGAGCTGGTAAAACTGTGATTAACAAATACGAGCACTCGACGGTGGAAATATTCTCTCCCTCAGATAACCTTGTGGCAGTTCTCTTGGCCATTTGAAACGTGACAAAACATAATCAATTGCTGCGAACACTGCAGTCAAAGCAGCTAAAATTATTGCCATTATCAAGACAGTCGAGTTTTTTTACTTGATAAGTTAAGTTTTAAAAGCTAGCTTTAAACTAATTCATCGCTGAGCAAAAATACCATAGGGAAGTATTTGTTATTAGTGAAGTTCTTGGAACAAATAATGTATATAGTTTAAGAGATAACTCGGGTAATTAAGGCGATACAATCACATTGATTCTTAAGAGATATCTTATCATTAAAGGCAAAATTCTCAATGAGTTTATTTGCTGCTCAGGTATTTCCTTGTTTGTTTATAAAATTCAGAAAGTATATACCGACAGCTTATTGTACTTAATATGTTGTCTAATTCAGTTTATGTAAAGATAAGGAAAGAGAGGCTTTAACAGCTTAAACTCTGAACCTCTTTTAAGGCAAAACCAGCTACTAACTTAATTGAAATCTGAATATATGAGCAATCCGTGCCAACATCGATTTGAATCGATTTGTGTTAACTAAAATCAGATGGATTCCCAGGCAGGATATGTTGATTTATGGCACAATCGCTCCCCTGGGATGCTGTAGAAACAGTTGAGGGACGGGGCAGAGCTCACCTCGCCACCATGCAGGTGAGCTGGCGAGGATTTTAATTGAATTAAATCAACTTCGAGTGGATTGCCCCGGGCGGTGTAATGAGTAAGTGTAATTGAACGAGTGCAGTGCGAAAACACTGCCGTTGCCCCCTCATGTTCCGGCTGGAGCGGACTCGAGGATGCTGCATGGATTCGCTTATTTAAATTCGCGCTCCGCTCCGGGGATGCGAGCTGGGCTGCCGCAGAAGCGGGTAATTAGGTGTGTTTGCACCTCACTCCGCCTCCGGCGCGGGAACCAATTTATTTAAAAGCAAATGTACAAGTCAAATTTATTTGAGAGACAGCAGTGAGGCAGTAAAGTGGACGTCGGAGATGCAGACAGCTGCTGTCATAATTAATGCAAAATCAAATGTCTGGATTTTAGGAATAGGGAAATATAGGAAGAGGTTACTAACTCTTGACCTGTTAATCTACCCAAGAGTGGCTTGTAATTAGTAATTTGCCATTGATTTTGCATCAAAAATAGATGGTTTAATGGGTCGCAAATGATTTCTTCACTGCGTTTCAAGCTTTTGAAGTATTTATATTTTATTATAGACAATTTTATAATTTAATTTTATATCGAGTTCAAATTGAAATTGATTTCTTGCCCCCTAAACAATCTTTGTTAAGTTCTGCTGTTATCTTGGCTGTTATCGATATTGATTCACTGTGGGGAATCTTTTGGCACTTGTATTTAACATTTTTATGGCAATTTTACGGCACCTCGCGCTTTAGCGGAATATCCAATAAAAGGAGAGCCAAAGGCGGAACGGGAAAAAGCCCAGAGCCAGCGGTTATTTAATCTAGCAAATATGCGATAAAACACTGACAGATTACCAGTCGGTCGGAGCAATTGCGCCTTATCGCCTCGTCAATCGCTACACGGCCGGCAATTGTTATTAGCAAATTGAGTTTGGCCCACTCAAACGCTATCGAAATGCCGCAGTGGGCACATCTCGGGCTCGGCCTCAGCCTGGCTCTCCTCCTCCTGGCTGCCACCGCCCCGGCGGGTGGCGCGGACATCGATTGGTGGGAGAACGCCTCGCTCTACCAGATATATCCGCGCTCCTTCCAGGACAGCGATGGCGACGGCATCGGGGACCTGAAGGGCATCACCTCGCGGCTGAGTTACCTCAAGGAAATCGGCATCACGGCCACCTGGCTGTCGCCCATCTTCACCTCGCCCATGTCGGACTTTGGCTATGACATCTCCAACTTCTTCGACATTGACCCCATCTTCGGCACCCTCGCGGACTTTGACGAATTAATTGCGGAGGCCAAGTCGCTGGGCGTGAAGATCATTCTGGACTTTGTGCCCAACCACTCGAGCGACGAGAACGAGTGGTTTGCCAAGTCGGTGAACCGCGAGGAGGGCTACGACGACTTCTACGTGTGGGACGACGGAAGGCTGAACGCGGAGACCGGCGAGAGGGAGGCGCCCTCCAACTGGATCAGCGTCTTCGGCGGACCCATGTGGACGTGGCACGAGCAGCGCCAGCAGTACTTCCTGCACCAGTTCCAGGACAAGCAGCCCGACCTGAACTTCACCAATCCCATGGTGCGGGAGCACATGCTGGACGTGCTCAAGTTCTGGCTGGATCGCGGAGTGGATGGCTTCCGGATCGATGCGGTCCCCCACATCTACGAGTACCGCTTTGCGAATGGCTCCTATCCCGACGAACCCATCAGTGGGTGGGGCAGCGACCCGGAGGCCTACGACTACCACGACCACATCTATACCAAGGATCAGCCGGCCACCGTGGATCTGATGTACGAGTGGCGCGCTTTCCTGGATGCCTATCGAGAGGAGAACGGCGGCGAGTCGAGGGTGCTCCTGGCCGAGGCCTACTCCTCCGTGGAAACACTGAGTGCCTACTTCGGGAACAGCACCCATCAGGGCACCCAGCTGCCCATGAACTTTCAGCTGATGTATCTCAGTGGCTACTCCACCGCCAGGGATGTGGTGGGCTCCATCGACTACTGGATGAACACCATGTGGAGGGATCACCAAACGGCCAACTGGGTGGTGGGAAACCACGACAACGACCGCGTGGCCAATCGCATGGGAGCCCACAAAGTGGATCTTCTGAACGTGATTGTGAATGCCCTGCCAGGAGCCTCGGTGACCTACTACGGCGAGGAAATTGGCATGTCCAATGTGGATGTGCAGTGCACCGGAGACGACTGCGAGCACCGGGACGCAGAGCGCACGCCCATGCAATGGAACTCGGAACTGAATGCTGGTTTCTCTCAGGGGGATGCCACCTGGTTGCCCCTCAGTCCGGATTTCGAGAGATACAACGTGCAGACGGAGCGTGGGATTTCACGATCCTCCTTGAACATCTTCAAGGGGCTGCAGGAGCTGAAGAGCAGTGCCGCCTTCTTGGCCTTCAAGGAGGAGGGAGGCTTTTCTTACGAGGCGGTCACGGAACAAGTTCTGCAGATTATACGGTAGGTGCTGATGGTCTTTAAAGTATGTTTAGGACACTTACTAACCCCCCACTCCAGCACCAACAAGTACAGCGAGGAGTACCGAATCCTGGTCAACATGGGGAACAACATGGAGATCATCGACGGTCTGAGCGACAAGACTTACGAGTATGTTCTGGTCACTGCCTACTCCACGCACTATGCTGGGTGAGACTTGTTATATATTGAAATTGGTATCCTTTGAACTCGTTTCTCATGCGCTTTAATCCCCAGGCAAACTGTCAACCTGAAGGATAGAATCATCCTCATGCCCTACGAAGCAGTCGTCTTGCGCTGGCTGGCGTGATGTTTCAATTCCGATTAAATGCATGAAGACTTTAGAAAGAATTCCTTCCTTGTTTGCTCTTAATCAGTTCCAACTGCCTTGGGGACCCCCATAAAGATAGCGCTGCCCCACGCAGTATGTCAGCCAATGGACGCATGTGATCCGGGCAATCTGCCAGTGTGAACTTTGAGTGCCAATTACCTAAATCTTGATTGTAATCCACTCAAAGATACAGACCCTAAATACTGCCCTAAGCACTATCAACTTACGCAATGAGGCATGGATTAATCTTGGAATTACCACTAACGGCGAACATATTGGAACCGGAATCTTCTGATATGGCCTTAATACTCCCCTCTAATTGCCCAATAAATTAAGGCTATTATTCAAACTCCCAGAGGGTCTCCTTCTAATCAGTGCTTATACAACCCGGTGGGGCAATCGCCGAGATAAGATTTGCGTTGAGTAACCCAGCCCCCTGGAGGAAGTTGTTAGATTTTAATGGTTTCTATGATTTTATTTTGCTAAAGAGAACTTATAAGTTGGTCTAGACTGTGCTCAGTACGACGGCCTCCTTGGGCATCAGCAGGACAGAGTTGGCAAAGGTAAGATCGCTGGAATAAATAAGGAGAGAAATGAGTTGAGATCCTTTGAGTTGGCTTCCCACAAGTAGTACTCACTTCTTGCGACGCACACTCTTGTCGTTGACCACCACGTACTGCAGCTGGGTGGAGATGGAGGTGAAGACAGAGTCCAGGTTGATCGACTCGACATCATCGTTGATGTTGATGACAGTGATGTAGGACTTCTGGCCAGACAGCGAGCTATAAGTAGAGTCAAGGATACAGAGGATATAGAGATCGGACTTGTGAAAGGGTGCACTTAATCTTAATCTCAACTCACCGCTTGAAGGCCAAGACATTGGGACCAATGGCCACCACAGTGACATCGCCCTCCTTCAAAGTGGGCTCATCCCGGAGAGCGCGCAGCTGCTTGTAGATATTCAGGTGGCTGAGGGCCACTCCTCGCTCCTTCTTCACATTGACCAGCTTGTAGTCACTGGCCACGGGCAGCCAGGTGACAGAGGCATTGGAGAAACCGGCGTTCTGATCGTCGCTCCACTGGAAGGGCGTGCGCACGGGGTCACGGGTGAGGCGCTCGAACTCATCCTCGTTGGACTGGCATGCCTGGGGGTCCACGGTGTCCTCCCAGCTGATGAACACATCGGTCATGCCCGTCTCCTCGCCCTGATAGGTGACACTGACGCCGGGCAGGCCCAGGACGATCATGTTGCAGGCATCGATGCGATCGGCACCCAGACGGGTCCCGATGCGGCTCTGATCGTGGTTGCCGAACACCCAGTTGGCCACCTGGCCCTCCGGCATGTTGTCCAGCCAGTTGTTGATCAGCTCGGAGTAGTGGTAGGCGTCGGAATTGTAGTGGATGTTGGCCAGCAGGTTGAAGTTGAAGGGGATCTGGGAGCCCAGGTGGGTGCCGTTGCCGTAGTACAGCATCAGAGTGTCCAGGGGGGAGTAGGCCTCGGTGAGCAGGACGCGATCGTCGCCGCCCAGCTCGGCATCGAGCTCCTCGATCACGTCGCGGAAGGCGTAGACGAGCTCCAGGGTCTCCGGCTGGTCGGTGGTGTAAACGTGCTGCAGGTAAGTGTAGTCCTCGGGATCGCTGACCGCCTCGTTCCGGGGCTCATCGGGCCAGTTGCCGTCGGCATCGGCAGGCACCTCGAACACATGGGGCACGGCATCGATGCGGAAGCCGTAGGCTCCCTTGCGCAGCCAGAAGCGCAGCACATCCTTCATGGCATCGACGACGGCGGGGTTGCGGTAGTTGAGGTCGGGCTGCTTGGCGTGGAACTGGTGCAGGTAGTAGGCCTGACGCTTCTCACTCCACGTCCACATGGAGCCGCGGAAGACGCTGATCCAGTTGTTGGGCGGCTGGCGGATGCCGTTGACCACCTTGCCGGTGTGCCACACGTAGAAGTCCTTGTACTGCTCCTCGCCGTTCTCCGAACGGATGAACCAATCGCACTCGTCACTGGTGTGGTTGGGCACAAAGTCCAGGATGATCTTGATGTCCAGCTCCTTGGCGCGTGCCACCAGGGCATCGAAATCGGCCATGGTGCCGAAGATGGGATCGATGTTGTAGAGATCGGCCACATCGTAGCCGAAGTCCGCCATGGGCGAGGTGAAAATCGGGGACAGCCAGGTGGCGGTGACGCCGATCTCCTTCAGGTAGGCCAGCTGCTGGGTGACACCTGCGAAACGAGTCTAGGGGATGAGTGCCTGCTCCCGGGGCTTGCTTATCCCACACTTACCATTCAAGTCGCCCACACCGTCGCCATCGCTGTCCTTGAACGACCTAGGGTAGATCTGGTAGAACTGAGCGGAGCGCCACCAGCCCACCTCGGCCAACGAGGGCAGCACCAGGGCCAGAAGGCAGGAGAGAACCAGCAACTTGAACATGGCTCCCAGTGAATCGATCGCTTGCCAATGGCCAGAGGGATTAGGCAGTGCTTCTATTTATGCCCCTCGGCCCGACTGATAAGGGTTTGATAAGCCCCACTATGTACTCCTGATTAGCCCCACGCCGATGGCAGATTTACGACCCCAGTGCGTGGCCAGGCTGAACGGGTTCCCAAGATACCGGGCTGTGGAATTTATTGGCAGCAGGCTGCGGTGGAGTCAGATTTTGGCTCACGCCCGGAGATCATGAGACAGATTGGCAGGCAAATGAATTGAACTGCATAAATGGCCTAATCTAATCGATTATTTCTTGGATTTCTATGGGGGGGAGTAATTTGTTGGCTCTTCAATTCGGGGCTTATAAGTGCAAGACTAAGGCTTGAGGGTTCAAGGTTGTGATAAGGTAATTGGCAATGATTCAATAACCAAGAACCACATGAGAGTAGGTCGTTAGAGACCCGATCAGCAAATGGAACTTATTTCCTTGTGATTACTGTAGCTCTGATTACAGAAAATATACAGAATGATAGGCAAATTATAGGAATATTTCACGATACGTTATCGCTTTATGGGATTACTTTTATTCCTGAAAATGGGTTGAGCTTTGGGTACTTTTATGGACTTGTAACAATGACATTACGATATATAGGCCCAGGAACTCCCATCAGGATCAACTTGGGTCTGAAATTCGTATAATTTAGAGATATCTGATAATATAGTTAAGCTTTAACTGATTTGCCTTTTTATCCTTGTTCCACTGATCCTAGAAAATCATATTTTCCGCACTAACCAACCTCACTATCTTCTGTTCTTATTCTGGAGCCAAAGGTCCCGCCATATATTTTCCCCAGGTGGCCATACGTGTTTTCGCGCAAAAATCTAACTTCGATAAGCCTCGTAGATTATCGCAAAGGCTCCATCGCGGCTGGTGGCAGGTATATAAGAAACTGATTGCAATCACACCGCCCACAGTTGAAAATGACCACTTGGACTAGCCTGTTCCTGCTGGTGGCCCTCGGCCTGCTGGCCGTCGATGCTGCGGCTCCCTGGTGGAAGACCGCCTCCTTCTACCAGATCTACCCCCGATCCTTCAAAGACACCGATGGCGATGGAATCGGCGACCTGAACGGAGTGACCGAGCAGCTGGAGTACCTGAAAGAGATCGGAGTGACCGCCACCTGGCTGTCGCCCTTCTTGAAGTCTCCCATGGCCGATTTTGGCTATGACATTTCCGACTTCAAGGCTGTCGATCCCATGTTTGGAACGATGGAGGACTTTGAAAACATGGTGGCTCGTGCCAAGGAGCTCGACGTGAAGATCATCCTTGACTTCGTGCCCAATCACTCCAGCGATGAGGCCGAATGGTTCCTGCGATCCGCTGCCGGCGAGGAGGAGTACAAGGACTACTACATCTGGCACCCGGGATTCCTCAACGACGACGGCACCCGTCGCCCGCCCACCAACTGGGTGAGCGTGTTCCGCGGCAGCGCCTGGGAGTGGCACGAGGGGCGCCAGGAGTACTACCTGCACCAGTTCCACAAGAAGCAGCCGGACTTTAACTTCCGCAACCCCGTGGTCCGCGAGGAGATGAACAACGTGCTGCGCTTCTGGCTGGAAAAGGGCGTCGATGGCTTCCGCGTGGACGCCATTTACCATGCCTTCGAGGTGGAGCCCGATGAGAACGGCAACTATCCGGATGAGCCCCGCAACGACTGGACCGACGACCCGGATGAGTACGGATACACCCACAAGATCTACACGGTGGACCAGCCGGAGACCCCGCATTTGGTGTAAGCTTTACTTAGCACGGAATCTGCCAGGGAACTCAATGTAATATTTTATTTAATTTACAGCTACGAATGGCGCCAGATTTTGGAGCAGTTCCAGGCCGACAACGGCGGCGACGAGCGGTGAGTAATTGCTCTTCGAATCTCTCAATGGTCATGGGATTAATCGATTACCCCCGCATTAATCAGCATTCTGATGGTGGAGACCTGGTCCCCGATCGAAATCGTCATGCACTACTACGGCAACGAGACCGCCGATGGAGCCCAGATACCGTTCAACTTCCAGCTGATAAGCAATCTGCACTACGACTCCGATGCCTATCACTACGAGTACCTGATTAACAACTGGCTCAACCTGATGCCCGAGGGCAAGAGCGCCAACTGGGTGGTAAGTTATGGGCTTCGCCTCGACCCAACGTGGGTTAAACACTCGAAAATATCACATAAAACCATTGGAAGTTGATTACTAGAATTCCATATCTTTGTTACGCATCCAATGGCAAGTTCCCGTTCAGTTCATGGCAACTATTAATATTATTATTGCCCAAACAGATTGGCAACCATGACAAGAACCGCGTGGGCTCCCGTTTCGGTGCCGACCGTGTGGATCTCTTCAACATCCTTTTGCTCACCCTGCCCGGCTGCAGCATCACGTACAATGGAGAGGAAATCGGCATGCTCGACGGCTACGTCTCCTGGGAGGACACCGTGGACCCTCAGGCCTGCAACGGCTATGAGGCCAACTACATGGACAATTCCCGTGACCCGGCTCGTACCCCCATGCACTGGTCCGACGAGGCTCAGGCTGGATTCACCACCGGCAAGTCCACCTGGCTGCCAGTGGCCACGGACTATCGTCAGAGGAATGTGAAGACCGAGCGCGGTGTGTCCCTCAGCCACCTCAACGTGTTCAAGCGCCTGCAGCAGCTGCGCCAGGAGCCCAGCATTGAGGAGGGCGATGCCGAGATCAAGGCCGTTAGCAGCTATGTCCTGGCCGTGAAGCGGTGAGTTTAGGGGAAATACTGAACATAATTAATCCGAAATCAAAGCTATGCCTCGTTGGACCTTATTTAACAAGCGAATTTCTCTTTGCAGCCACCTGAGCGGCGACTACGTCTACATTTCCCTGTTCAACATCTACGATTCCATTGAGAATGTGAACCTGTCGCAAGTGTTCTCCTACCTGCCCGCCAAGTTCCAGTACGCTTTGGTCACCGAAAAGTCCATCAAGAAGGTCGGCGACCAGGTGTCCGCTGGAAGTGTGACCCTGATGCCCCACGAGGCCATTGTCCTCCGCTCCACCACGACGGCTTAGGTTATTGCCTCCGCTGATAAATAAAACCATTGCACATTCATGACTAACTGTTATTCAAAAACCACCAAGTGAGTGTTTCGCGGGAGGGATGGGTGCTCTCAAAATACCCTTAAAATATGTTTTAATGCAAGGGTTTATTTACAGCGGCTTGGTTTTCATTTATTTTGATTAAATTTACTTTAGTATAGAGTTATGTATTTAAACTGGGCCTGAGTTCAATATAATTACCCTTTTAAAATCGGCCGATTCGTAGTAACAATTCAATTGCTATAAATTCCTGAAGTCTGAAGAAGTCATGAAGTATTTGTATGTTGGGTTATAAATTTGTAGAAACTCCTCTAAGTTGAAGCAATTTTGTACCGAAAATGTTTGTTTTACCGTATCACAATAATTACAAAAATGTATATTAGAAAAAAAGAATTAAGCCTGTTAAAATAATGGAAACATAAGTACCAATATAAACAGTTATCGTATATTTATTTGTTTTCTGCACGTTTCTGATAGACTATATGTCATACATACCATATATATATATGTGCACTTTTGTACGTATGTATGTGCTTTACTCATCCGCCTGAGATAACTGTCAAGGTACGTGATGCTCGCTCTCATGATCTCTCTTTTTACTCTCTGTCTCTGTGGTTAGCGGTTTATAAATAAAATGTATTCGCGCTTATCAGGGGCGTAGCATGAGAAGGGTGATCATTTTAAAAATGTAAATTTAAAAATAATGCTTAAAGAAAATAATGGAAAAATCAGTATAATATAAACCCCTTTTGATATACACAGAAATATATTAATTTAAGTACTTTTCAATATAAATAAAGCAATATAAACTACCCACTCTTCAAGCATTTTATATATATATTTTATTCTACGCCCATGACACTTCTCCCACTCTCTTACTCTCCCACATTTACCCCAGCCAGTGTCCCCAGCATAAATCTCTTGCTCCCTCTCGACCGGTAGTCGCTTTCGCGCATCTGCTCCGATTGGAACTAAACTGGGACTGATCAGATCGGTTAATTCCCACGATGATTAAGCATCTCCTGGCGGTGTTGTTATTGCAGCTCCTCTGTCCAGCTCGGAGCCAGCCCTTCCCCAACTACCATGCGCACTTTGTGGACATCGACGAGAAGGACACGGATCTCAAGTGGTGGCAGACGGGCGCCTTCTATCAGATTTATCCAAGGTCATTTAAAGACAGCAACGGCGATGGTGTGGGCGATCTGAACGGTGTGAAAAGCAGGGAAACTGTTTTCATTTTCCATATATTATTGAACAATTCTTCTCGATCAGGAATTGCGTCGCAGCTGCCCTACCTCAAGGAAATCGGCATCACCGCTACTTGGCTGTCGCCCATCTTCACTTCCCCAATGGCCGATTTCGGCTACGACATTGCCAATTTCACGGAAATTGCGCCGATCTTTGGTACCATGACGGACTTTGAGAACCTAATGGCGGTGGCCAAGAAGCAGGACATCAAGATCATCCTGGACTTTGTGCCCAACCACTCGAGTGACGAGTGCGAGTGGTTCCGACGATCGGCGGCAGGCGATCCGGAGTACAAGGATTTCTATGTGTGGCATCCTGGTCGCATGGAGAATGGCATTCGCAGTCCGCCCTCCAATTGGATTAGCGTCTTTCGGGGCAGCGCCTGGCAGTGGCACGAGGGTCGTCAGGAGTACTACCTCCATCAGTTTGTTAAGAAGCAACCAGATCTAAACTATCGTAACCCGAAGGTTCGAGAGGCCATGAATGTGAGTACCGAAAAATAATTGGATTTAGAGTCTGCAAAGCAAACACAAAAACCTCTTACGTTTTATTTAAATTTAAAGAAAACTAGCAGACATATTCAAATAATTTAGTTTCCAATTGAGTAATCCTTTATTCATAAAGTGACCCTAATTAATAGCTTTATAAATTTCCAAATACTAGAACGTTCTGCGCTTTTGGCTGGCCAAGGGCGTCTCCGGCTTTCGCATCGACGCAGTGCCCCATGTCTTCGAGATAGCGCCGGATGCACAGAACCAGTATCGCGACGAACCGCGCAATGATTGGGACAACGACCCCGAGGACTACGGCTATCTGCAGCACATCTACACCGTGGATCAGCCGGAGACCATTGACCTGGTCTACTCTTGGCGAGCCGTGCTGGACGCCTTCCAGCGCGAGAACGGCGGCGAGGAGCGCATCTTGATGGCCGAGACCTATTCGCCCATTGACATCGTGATGCGTTACTATGGCAACGCCACCTCGGAGGGAGCCCAGCTGCCGTTCAACTTTCTGCTGATTAGCGAAATCTCCAACTCGTCGAATGCCCACGCCTACGAGGAGACCATCCAAAAGTGGCTCCAGCACATGCCCCAGGGACGCACCGCCAACTGGGTGGTGAGTTGTACTATTATTTCCCATCAGGTTCCTCTTGAAATAACTAAGCTAAAGGATTACACCAATATTTTATGGAAAATGAAGCTTTTACTGCCCACTTAAAGGGCAATCAACACAAGTGTGTATTGTTTTTCATCGAATTTGTTTACCCTCCTGGGGGTTTGATAAGGCCTTCAATTGTTTTTGTTTATTCAACAGTTTGCTTACACTTGTAGGAATTATGTGATTTTGCAATATAAACTGATTAGGACTTACCGTTAGTCATAAAATGAAGAAATAAGAGAATGATTTTGCTAAAGAAATATTATTATTATTATTTGAATGAATTGAAATAATATATTTCTTTGGCATTTGTCATACGATTTAGTTCCTATAATTACTTGTTATTTGAACTGCAGCTTGGAAACCACGACAAGCCCCGAGTTGGCTCCCGTTTGGGCACCGATCGCGTGGACATGCTAAACATGCTCACCAGCACTCTGCCCGGCGCCAGTGTAACCTACCAGGGCGAGGAGCTGGGCATGACCAATGTGTGGATCTCGTGGAAGGACACCGTGGAT